>CM040837.1:33978896-33991396 GCA_022828995.1 Vimba vimba | reverse complement strand
TAGGGTTAGTCTGTCATATCTAGGGTTGGGTATTGTTTTAATTTTTAACAATTCTGATTCCAATTTCGATTCTGCTTATCGATTCCTAATTTTGATTCCAATAAGAAAAAAAGAAAAAAAAAAAAACTTAGATATCATTCACATTTACTCTTATTTCAAAACATTTAATTGTAGCTGAATATCATGAACAATTCCCAACCTTAGTCATAAGATATGAATGTTATGTATGTTGTAATCTAAGGGGATTGTGAGACTAATTTTCTGTGGTTTTTGACAGGGACCTCCAGGTTCGCCCGGCCCATCGGTAAGGCAACAAGTCATGTGACTGTGTAATTGTGCACTAGCTCCACATTACATGCATTTATTTAGACACTTTTATCCAATGGTTTAAAATAAAATGATGTTCTTTTGTCTTGATAGTATTTCTGTCTGGTTTTCCAGTGCAAATATCTAAACAATCTTAAATCAAATATATTTACTTGAGAAGCAAAATTACTTAGCATATTTGCATAATGCCAGTCAATAGTCTTGATTGGTTGAATAGCTCTTAGCCCCGCCCTCAAACACTGTAGTTTATCTGAGACTGGAAGAGTTTGGTTCGTGTTGTTCATGTCGAGAAGACGCTGTTTTCTGCTGACAAAGCAAATCCACTTTGATGAGATTGATACGGTAAAACTCACGCCATCGTTACTGTTCGTATCACTGAGATTCAGATATGATAATGAGCGTTTGGTTTCTGACCAATCAGAGCAGAGCAGCTCTCAGAGAGGCGGGGTTTAGAGAGATGGAATCTTCAAATGAAGCGTTTCAGACACTGAGAAAAGAGCTGATGCTGCAATGGATATTATGAGAAAATTAAAGTATATTTTGATCTTTTATGAATGTAAATCTGTTGTCGGAGAAAACAATACAAAATTAGAAACCTTTAATAATAGCATAATGGGGCACTTTAATTCAAACAGAAAACACGTTTATTTTTTTGTCCCCATTGACAGATATTTTTCTCGTTTTAATGACAGAGTCAGTTGATTTTAATGCAGTTTAACAGAGATTTCCCTTCTCAAGGGAATGCATGTTGATTTAAAAATGTTTAGATACTTGTACAAAAATACAGAGGGAGAGCATAATTCAGTGTGAAGGTTCACATTTGATCGATTCATGCATTCTCTGGGAATTGAACCCATGACCTTGGTGTTGCAAGCATCCACTGTTTAAACTACATCCATCTAATCTTATCTGAACTCTGTAGTCTTCAAGAACACACACACTACTGGAACAGAACTGACGTTAGGTTGTTTGTTCGACTTCTGTGTGATTCTCATAGTTTTCTCGTCCCACAGAGACGCATTAATATGAACGTCCAAGAGCTGATGGAGTCCAATGAGCTGGAGGTGAAGATCTGAGATCGCTCTCTGGAGTTTAACTGATGAAAACTAGACTTGGATTTCTGATGGATGGATGAGTGGATGGATGGATGGATGGATGGATGGATGGATGGATGGATGGATGGATGGATGGATGGATTGATAGATGGATGAGTGGATGGATGGATGGATGAGTGGATGGATGGATAGATGGATGGATGGATAAAAGGATGGATGAATAAATGGATGGATGGATGAGTGGATGAGTGGATGAGTGGATGAGTGGATGGATGGATGGATAAGTGGATGGATGGATAGATGGATGGATAGATGGATGGATGGATGGATGGATAAAAGGATGGATGAATGGATGGATTGATAGATGGATGAGTGGATGGATGGATGGATGGATGAGTGGATGGATGGATGGATGGATAAAAGGATGGATGAATAAATGGATGAGTGGATGGATGGATAGATGGATGGATGGATAAAAGGATGGATGAATAAATGGATGGATGAGTGGATGGATGGATGGATGGATGGATGGATGGATGAGTGGATGGATGGATGGATGAGTGGATGGATGGATGGATGATGGATGGATGGATGGATTGATGGATGAGTGGATGGATTGATGGATGGATGGATGGATGGGTGGATGGATGGATGGATGGATGGATGGATGGATGGATGGATGGATTGATAGATGGATGGATGGATTGATAGATGGATGGATGGATTGATGGATTGATAGATGGATGGATAAAAGGATGTATGAATAAATGGATGGATGAGTGGATGGATGGATGGATGGATGGATGGATGGATGGATGGATGAGTGGATGGATGGATGGAGTGGATGATAGTTTGATGGATTGATAGATGGGTGGATAAATGGATGGATGGATGGATGAGTGGATGGATGGATTGATAGATGGGTGGATAAATGGATGGATGGATGGATGAGTGGATGGATGGATTGATAAATGGGTGGATAAATGGATTGATTGATTGATTGATTGATTGATTGATTGATGGGTAGATAGATGGTAATATGCTGATAAGAATTATGTAAAATATGATTCCAAACATTTGACTGGTAGTGTATTAATTACTGTGGACTAATTTAAATACTTTTATGTAGGGATGCACCGATGAATCGGCCAATAAAAGCTGTTATTGTCACTATGGACTGATAGTTTAAAACAGCCGACGATCAGCTGATTATATCCTGTCACTCAGAGCGCTGAATAACGACTCTGACTCTGACGTCTCGGTTCCTCTCCTCAGAGTTTCCAGAACACAGACTCGTCTCCGTCTGAGCAGAACGCTGAGATCCTGCGAACGCTGAAGTATCTGAGCGGCGTCGTGGACAGCATGAAAACACCACTGGGATCGAGAGAAAACCCCGCGCGCTTCTGCAAGGACTTACTCGACTGCCAGAGCCAGAGGAGCGACGGTGAGAGCCAGTCGTCTGATCACACATGAGTGTCGAGGTTCTGTCGTCACGGGCGTCGGGTTTAAGAGTTTGAAGATGGTTTAGGTGTATTTAGGGCCCTTTCACACCTACCTTGTTTGGTCCGGATTTTCGGACTTTTCAGTTTGATCCGAATCAAAATTGCAGGTGTGAACCCTCCCCTGGACCACGATCCGGACCAAACAGACGAATTTTGGTCCGACGTAAAGAGCTAGTCTCGGTCCGGATCAAACTGAACAAAGGTTTGTGTGTGTGAAAACAATCTCTCGTGTTGAATTTAGGGCGAGTTTACGCAACAATAAAGCTTTAACAGTTAAAGAATAGCGAAGTTAATGCACGCTTTATTTGCCCCTGTGGATCACCTGTAGTTCAGGGTTGCCAGATCTGCAGTTTTTCCCACATCAAACATTATTTGTAGCGTCTCCCGTCCAATAATCACAAAGAGCTTTGAGCTATTTATTACTTCTGATTAGAAACAAAGTCTCAGCTTTCAATTTCTATACATTTTAATAAAATTCAAACAATAAATGGCGTTTTGACGCTCTTAAATGTGACGTGACAGTTCCCTGTATAATTTGCAGCATTATTTGGGAGAGATTTTTTTTTCTTAAGAAAAATTAAAACTTAAATTAAAAATGATCAAACTATTGTTATCGGCATCGGTCGACATCATTCTGAATAATCGGGTGTCGGTGTCGGCGGAGAAATGTAGTATCAGTGTATCTCTACTTTCAACTCATCTTGTGGAATGACTGCATTAAATCGCCAACTGTGTGTGTGTGTGTGTGTTGATCAGGACTGTTCTGGGTGGATCCGAATCTGGGCTGCACGTCTGACTCCATCCAGGTGTTCTGTAACTTCAGCTCGGGCGGACAGACCTGTGTGAACCCCGTCTCCACTGAGAAGGTACTGTCATCATGTTTCAGAATGTATGATCAAAACCTTTTCTAATCTTGACAAAACACATATTGTCAGAAAGGTCTGAGTCTCAAGGTTCCATATTTTGTGACAGAAGTGATATTTGGACAGAAGTTTATTAATTTGTTTAATTCAATGGAATGTATGTCACCCGGTGGCTATTTTTGGTATTACGCCTAAATAAAATCTCATGGGAACTTCATTTTTTTGTGATATCAACTTCAAATTTGGAACACAACTTGGTTAGATATATGGCTTTAATTTTATAGTAAAATATGTAAAATATATATTTTATATAAAAGAAAAAATATTAAATACAATATATTAGATTTACTGTCAATTTAAACTTCCATAACTTTTTTCATACGTACATTTTTTGAAGTGCTTTCACTTCAGTAATAATCTGCAGAGTGTTTTCTTTAGAACAAGACCAAACTTAGGTCTATATTCCAAAGCATTCTTGAATTACAACCATTTAAGTTTGAATAGTGCATTTTAATATCCATTCTCAAAAAGGGGGGTGACAGTTAAGAGGTTAAAATAACACTGATAAAACTGCCATATATACTCAAATATGATATTAAAATAACACTGATAAAACTGCCATATATACTCAAATATGATATTAAAATAACACTGATAAAACTGCCATATATACTCAAATATTATATTAAAATAACACTGATAAAACTGCCATATATACTCAAATATGATATTAAAATAACACTGATAAAACTGCCATATATACTCAAATATGATATTAAAATAACACTGATAAAACTGCCATATATACTCAAATATGATATTTAAATAACACTGATAAAACTGCCATATATACTCAAATATTATATTAAAATAACACTGATAAAACTGCCATATATACTCAAATATGATATTAAAATAACACTGATAAAACTGCCATATATATTCAAATATGATATTAAAATAACACTGATAAAACTGCCATATATACTCAAATATGATATTAAAATAACACTGATAAAACTGCCATATATACTCAAATATGATATTAAAATAACACTGATAAAACTGCCATATATACTCAAATATGATATTAAAATAACACTGATAAAACTGCCATATATACTCAAATATGATATTTAAATAACACTGATAAAACTGCCATATATACTCAAATATGATATTTAAATAACACTGATAAAACTGCCATATATACTCAAATATGATATTTAAATAACACTGATAAAACTGCCATATATACTCAAATATGATATTAAAATAACACTGATAAAACTGCCATATATACTCAAATATTATATTAAAATAACACTGATAAAACTGCCATATATACTCATTATATTAAAATAACACTGATAAAACTGCCATATATACTCAAATATTATATTAAAATAACACTGATAAAACTGCCATATATACTCAAATATTAAATTAAAATAACACTGGTAAGAATCAATTAACTTCTGGTGCTGTTTCATTTTTGTTAAATGAAATGTGTATTTTGCAAAACACATTTTAGTCTGAAACTGTGAGAAAATCAAAGTCATAAATCTAAACAAGTCGTGTTCCAAATTTGAGGGGTTTTTAGTTTTATTTCAAGGTTGATATCTCATAAATGATCTTTCAGTGTTCAGTGTTCGGCTGCAGTACCAAACGCTTCCACTAGAGGAAACTCCTCTCATTCATTTCCAATGCGCTCATTTTTTGACCGCGAGAACCATTTAGGACCATGTAATCTTTTCGAATCACGTCCATGATTTTTGTGTGTGTGTGTTCATATACCAAGTTTCTTACCATTAAGATGAAATAAAAAATTCAAAAAAAAAAAAAAAAAAAAAGTACAATTTTTAAGGCAACCAGAGGGTTAAAATACATTTATTTTGAACTCTAACTTTAATTCGGGTCATTTAATGACATTATTCCCATCAATCTCTGATTAAACTCACTGAGGTTTTACTGTAAAAGCTCAAAATGAATGTTTCCGCATCTGAATCTGAACATGACTGTGCGAAAGTGTTTTTTCTCTCTCTCTTCAGAGAAAATCTTCAAAATCAAGCAAAGTTTCCTCATTATCTAAACACTGAGAAGCGTTTGATGTAACTCAATCTCGTATTTCCTCGGAAAGGACAATCTGATTTTAATTTAAAGCTGATTTTCCTGTAAGCCGGATCATTTGTCAGCTTTAACCGTAAACACACAGTTGCCAGAACGCAGAATGCTGATTACATAAACACTGAGACGCTGGTGTGTGTTTCCGACGTGACGCTGTTTGTCTTCACAGGCCGTGTTTGATGTGGGGAAAGTCCAGATGAAGTTCTTACACTTGCTGAGTGTGACGGTCACTCAAAGCGTTTCTCTCCACTGCTTCAACGACCCGGCGAATCCTGACGTCCACGCGCCGAGGGCTTTGCGTTTCCGAGGCTGGAACGGCCAGGAGTTCGAGGAGAACTCGCCTCTGAGTCCTCAAGTGCTTCTGGACGACTGTGAGGTGATGTGAATCTGGATTAAAGATCCACTCTAATGTGAATCAGGACCAGGTTTAGTCTAAACGTGACGTGATAGAATTAATCTATTCATATGTTCTTTAATATCATTTCTCTCAGCACTCTGCCTTCCAAGCGAAACTTCCCCGCGTGAGACTGTTGTTAACCTCACTTAATGCCAAACTGTATTTAATGCGAGTTTTTCAATTCTGGAATCAAATACTCGAAGTCAGGAATCGGATACTTGTTATATAATACAAATTTCGATTCCTCTTATCGATTCCTTTGTGTGTATTTCAATATGACTTTAAATCATTCGAGCAAGAGACTCTGTTTTCTGTGTTCATGTAATAAAACTACAGAAGACAGAGAGAAAGTTCACTCGTTCTTCACTGAATAACTTCTGTAACTATATTTGTAATGTATGTTTTATTGATAAAGTGCAGATATTTTAGTTTCTGTTCCTGAACACCTGAAAATCTTAAAACACTGTTTATTTCAATCATATCTTTGTTGAGTTGTGTCTATTTGTTGCGATTGCTAATTTACTTGTTTCCGAGTGTTTACTCGTCTTTAATAATGAAACCTATTAGTGCTGCACGATTAATCGTATCGCAATCGCAATCGCGATGTCAAGCCTACGCGATTATATGACGCAAAATGCTGCGATTTTATATTAAATAAATAAATGAATGTAATTAACGCAGCATCTCTTATTTTTTGGCATCCTTTGGCTAGTGTTACATGATCCCCACTCTTATTCATGCAAATGCTTTTAAACCATTCATGCGCGATAAGACAAGAACATCAGTGAATGTCCTCCTGACACACACACACGGCCCACAGATAGACGCGCGCCAGTATCAAGTTCTCTTTCGCGGTAGAGCGAACAACACACATGTATGCCAAAATGAACGCGCTGCCTGTGAACCTTTTTTCTTTAGGCAGAATATCACTAATCTGTGTGTGCATTTATTTTCCTTGTCCAAGCAAGTTGACTCATGAAACCATTTGTTTATTATATCGCATATCGCAATATTGACCTCAATTATCGCAATATGATTTTTTCCCCAAATCGTGCAGCCCTAAAACCTATATTAGTCAGGCTAGGGTTTGTTTTGTATTTTTAAACCTTGTGCAAGTGTTCTTTAGCCTGTTGATTTCTGTTCATGATATTCAGATACAATTAAATGTTTTGCAATAACACACAGGGCCCTATCTGGCACCCAGCGCAACTGACTTTGTACAGCGACGCATGTGTCATTCCTATTCTCACCCGACGCACAGCAGACTTTTCCCTCCACAGACGCACGTCGGTAGCCTGGGTTTCCCCATACTGCCTTGCTCGCAGCGAGATTTTATTCACGCTGCTAGGCTAGTCTGGCTACCATGGCCCAGATTTTCGCCTCAGTTAGGGAACCAATCACAGAACGGGGAGGGAGCAGCAAGACGATGACGACACTGAAGCAGTTTGTTTATATCTATGGATCCAACATGGCATCAGACTCGACGTTACCTTCTACCCTCATGTTTGTCTTGCATAAACGGCAATAGTCACTTAACGCCATCGCGTACACATACAGCTTTGAACCATCGTTCTCTTCCTCGTTGAATTTCTGTCACTCTACATACGTCATCTGGTACAATTGAAACGATTGGCTATGAGCTACGTACAGGCACATTTGATAGACATTCGTAGCGCCCAATAAACGGCTCTGGGCATTCGTAAACCACGCCTCAAATACGAGAAAATGCACACGTAGTTCCCAGACCACGTCTCAAAGAGAAAGTGGTCTGACGTTAGCCAGGCTAGCACGTCGGTAAATTAGGGAATGAACTTGCGCTCCCGGGGGCGGTTCAGGGAAAGAGGAGGCGTGTTCCGGTGCAAACGTTCCCTGGTGCTATTTTGCAGTTTCAGAAAACAATTCCTCCACAGACCAGGAGAAACCTCGTCTAAAGTCAGCGGCGCGTTATTCAGATGCTATTTTAAGGGCTCATGCTTGGCCATAATGTAGCGTGTGCACAACACACACACACTTGCTTCTCTCATCTACACAGAAGCAGCCGTTTTCTGTTTTGCAAATCATACATTATTACAAGGAAAAATATTCCACACAAGGGAAATCATTGTTGTGTCCATGAAGATGTGAAAAAATAGGCATAAATCTAGCTTACACATTTACCCAAATTATCATACGCCTGTTTAACCGAAGCTAATTTGTGTGTGTTTCTCCATCCCCAATGTCACTTCTCTGTGTTTTACGGCCCTGACGAGAGCGTCGGTCTCCTCGGCTGTGAACCGCTCCTGGCAAATCCGCCGTTATAATAGCAATCCGCCATGGATCAAGCGCTCCTGCTCTTAAAGGGAATGTGAGATGAGGCTCTGATTGGTTTATTTCACGTTACGCCCAAACCACACCTATGAGTAATGAAGCGACTTCAGACCAACACATTTTAGATTTGCGTCGAGCGCAAGAGTCATTTATCCCGCCGGTGTAATAGCAACAGCGCCCGAGACCCGCCCACAAAGTTAATTGCGTTTCGCGTTTGATACTTGCGTTTCAGATCGTTAAAATAGGGCCCAATGTGTGAATGATATCTAAGATTGTTTTTGTTTACCTTATTCGAATCGAAATTAGGAATCGGAATCGTTAAAATTAAACCGATACCCAACCCTAAACGCAGTCACTCCTACTAGCCTAGCCACTGTGGCGGTTGAAATGTACATACGAAATCACAGTTAGCTGAAAATGTATTAATTTAAACAATGTAATAATTAAAGGCAGAGCTGATAATGCTAATTTCTATCCTCAAACTGCTAACCTTTTCATCGCTTTCTTGAAGTGTTACCAACTTTTAATACACACTGATGCAACTTATCCGTGTGTTTCTTGCTGTTGTTTTTTGAGTGATTTATTTTCCCTTGTTAAATCTGATAATCGTGACGTTTTCCCGTTTCTCCCGACAGATCCGTGACGGCAGCTGGCATCAGTCCCGATTCCTGTTCCAAACGCAGGACACTCATCATCTTCCCATCGTGGACGTCCAAGGTGTCGTTCCCTCGAGTCCGGGAGACCAGCGGCACTTGGAAGTGGGTCCGGTCTGCTTTCTGTGAAACACTGAAGGACTTCGTCTCCGCACGGATCCGCCGGTGAACCGAGCGACTGAAGAACAAGCGAGACTGCTGTTGTGTTTCCTCTGTTGAGTCTCGGGTTCAGACTCTTTAGACGGCGCTCTACCTCCTTCACGTACCGGTGCTCGTGTTCAGGCGCATCGAGCCACAAACAAACTCTACGCAAGTACGCCAGCGCAAACTCCCGCTTCAATGGACTCAAATTAGACCAGTCTACGCTTTTCTGAAACTGAGTTTAAAACAGTTTTAAAGAAAGAAGATGTGATGTCTCACTGTTACGGCTTCAAGTTTGAAGACAGATCTTGCTGAGCAAGTTAGTTAAAGAACACTCGTTATGTTTCCATCCACATGTTCTAATGCAAATTTTGGGATATTAAAAAAGCTGGATGGAAATGCCATTAAAATGTGCATTGAAAAAAAACTTTACAACAAGATTTCATTGATAGCATTAATTAATGTATTAACTAACATGAACTAACCATGAGCAATACATTTGTTACAGTATTTATTAATCTTTGTTAATGTTAGTTAATAAAAATACAGTTGTTCATTGTTTGTTCATGTTAGTTCACAGTGCATTAACTAATGTTCACAAATACAACCTTTGATTTTAATAACGTATTAGTAAATGCTGAAATTAATATTAACTAAGATTAATAAATGCTGTAGAAGTATTGTTCATGTAAACTTATTGTAAAGTGTTACCATTTAATTTAACATTGTTAAGATGAATAACAATGGCCGATCCTTCTACAGTATTTATTATTAATCTTAGTCAATGTAAATCTCAGCATATACTGACACATTTGTAAGATCGAGAGTTGCTTCTGTTAATATTAGTTAATGCACTGTAAACTAGCATGAACATCTGTATTAACAAACATTAAAACAGTATAATTAATACTGTAAAAGCAGTTTATTCAGTGTGAGTTCAGGTTAGGTAATGCATCAACTAATGTTAATAATGAGACTTTATTGTAAACTTCTACAAAAAAACTTTACAATTTCTTTGATAAGAAAACATGCGCATAAACCATGATGGAAACACATTTACCAAGACTTTTTATTCTTCTATTACTGATATTTTGCGCCAGTTTCCCCGTAAGTGACGATTTTGTTCTTGTGAACACATGCGAGGGAAGCGCTGCTTTATTTAGCGATTTCAATAGTTGTGTTTTATGGAAATTATTTCCGCTGAATAAAACATTTTAAAAGATAATTGCGACTTTTTATCTCACAATTGTGAGATATAAAGTCAGAATTGCAATAAATATGCAATGCGGAGGGAAAAATTCAGTATTTCTAGTTTATTTCTCGTAATTCTGACTTTATATCACACAATTCTGACTTTATATCTCGT
The DNA here is from genome assembly GCA_022828995.1 of Vimba vimba. Lineage (NCBI taxonomy): Eukaryota > Metazoa > Chordata > Actinopteri > Cypriniformes > Leuciscidae > Vimba > Vimba vimba. The sequence goes on along the minus strand of CM040837.1, from coordinate 33,980,658 downwards.
AATTCTGACTTTATATCTCGTAATTCTGACTTTATATCTCACAATTCTGACTTAATATCACGCAATTCTGACTTTATATCTCACAATTCTGACTTTATATCTCGCAATTCTGACTTTATATCACACAATTCTGACTTTATTTCTCACAATTCTGACTTTATTTCTCACAGTTCTTGAAATCGCTAAATAAAGCAGCGTTTCCATCCGATGTGTTCAAGAGAACAAAATCATCACTTTCTGGGAAATTGCATTTATATTTACATTTATGCATTTATCAGACGCTTTTATCCAAAGCGACTTACATTGCATTTCAAGCTACACATTTACATTCTTATCAGTTCTTGCTTTCCCTGGGAATCGAACCCATGACCTTGGTGTTGCAAGCGCCAGCGCTCTACTGTTTGAGCTACAGGAAAATTAGTGATTTAAAAGGGATTTAAATTAAAGCAAATCATTCTGATCACACACTTCGACTCCGGCGTTTCAGAAACACCAAACCAACATCTGAGACGCTGCGACGCCATTGGTCCGCTGGTTACTCCAGTTATCCAGTCACAGCCTCTGCTGAGAGACACCCAGGGATTTATTATGAAAATGTGTTTCCATCACAGTTTATCAGATACAAAAAAATAACTTTTGAATTTTTTATACAAGAATTTATGCGTATTTTTGCGATTCCATCCAGTGTTTTTTTATCACAAAATACGCATTAATAATCGGTGGATGGAAGTATAGCTATTGTTTTAGCTACAGACAGTGACATTTGAAGGAATCACTTTGAGCGCCACAGAAACACAATGTGACGTATGTTCATCAATCAGTCAATCATTGGTGTCTGTGTATTTGTGTACAGTGTGTTTCTGGCCGTAAGGTGTTCGTTTGTGCTGGCTTCTTCTGTTGTACTTTTGCGTGTACTTTAGTCATTTCGATCAGAACAAACCTAATTTATATGAACAGTGTGTTGATAAGTTATGTTATACTTTGGCTTAATATACTTTATACGTTAAGGAGAACGTCGTTCATGACCCTTAAAGAGACGCCGCAAGTATCAGACTGATGAAAACAATAATGAGGATACTTGATGGAAGTTTTTGTCAGCGAATGGTTATTTGAAATAATCTTAAATATTTCAAATATGTGAATTTACATGCTTTACAAAAACTTATATTCGTGACATCTCTAAAGTCCTAACCAGACGCGATGCGATGAGATTCTAGCAACGCAACTAAGAGATATGACAAAATCAGTCCAAAATCACAGCCAATCAGAGGAGCTTGTGGGCGGAGTCTCTCTGCAAGCGCACTGCACTCGTAACCAAATCAGTCCAAAATCACAGCCAATCAGAAGAGTGTATGGGCGGAGTCTCTCTGCAAGTGCACTGCACTCACAACCAAATCAGTCCAAAATCACAGCCAATCAGAGGAGCTTGTGGGCGGAGTCTCTCTGCAAGCGCACTGCACTCGTAACCAAATCAGTCCAAAATCATAGCCAATCAGAAGAGTGTATGGGCGGAGTCTCTCTGCAAGTGCACTGCACTCACAACCAAATCAGTCCAAAATCACAGCCAATCAGAGGAACTTGTGGGCGGAGTCTCTCTGCAAGCGCACTGCACTCGTAACCAAATCAGTCGAAAATCACAGCCAATCAGAGGAACTTGTGGGCGGAGTCTCTCTGCAAGCGCACTGCACTCACTAACAAATCAATCCAAAATCACAGCCAATCAGAGGAGCTTGTGGGCGGAGTCTCTCTGCAAGCGCACTGC
>CM040837.1:33953896-33973896 GCA_022828995.1 Vimba vimba | reverse complement strand
GTTAAAGGAATATGACTTGGCCTAAAAAAAAATTCAGTCAGAAGAATTTTTTTCACTTTAATCCCTGTGAATGTGATGAGTTATTGTTGAAGATAACAGTCCGCTCATGTAGATTACAGGTTTCTGGAGGACACCGCTCGACTGAGTCAACAGTCCAACAGAGACGCTCTCCTGCTCGGCAGCCGGCGACACCCGAAGGAGGTGAGTGCGATCCGGGTCACGGCACCAAATGTAACCGGTCCTACTAAACACGCTCCATGCGGGATTCGAACCTGTGTCTCTGGCATAGGAGCCGGGCACACACAGACAAAGCGGCTCCTGAAGACAAAAAAGCTGAGGACATGTAACTCACACACTCTTCTATGAGCGTGACGTCATGGGCGGTCACGCTGAGGCCGTTCTCAACGGCAAGATGCAACGTCAAAGTTCCACTTCAAAAGGAACTCACTTCTTTTCCTCTTTCAAGGGCATGTGGATGATCAGGAGAGCAAGAGCAGCCAAAGTCACCCTGAAGCTTCTGCCCAAAATGTTCAGCAAACATCGGGAGAACAGAACCGTCTTCAGAAGAGCGTGAGTCTCTGGGATTCATTTGTGCTGAAAAGCTTTTTATCGTTATATGATTGTACATTTACATTTGCATTTGGCAGACGCTTTTATCCATTGCATTTCAAGGTACACATGAAAGTATGGATTCATTGTATGGATGAAATTAATTGTAATTCCGCCTGCAGATTGCCATAAGAATCATAATAAGTAGGGATGCTCGATATATCGGTATCGGCCGATTTATGTTAATTTTTTAATGTTATCGTTATCGGCCCGATAAGAAAATGTGGCTGTTAAATAATGTATTATTTATAATTATTTATAAGTTAATATCGGCTACATAAAATCATAATGAGAACATTATAATTGTGTGTTTTAGACGTGGCTTTTAATCGTGAAACTTTTGTATTTGTGATCAGGCTCTCAAAAATGATATAAACATTCGGATTTAGATTTATCGGCCAATATATCGGTTATCGGCTTTCAAATATAAAGAATTATCGGTTATCGGTATCGGCCAAAATTTTCATAACGGTGCATCCCTCATAATAAGCATGCGCTATTTTCATCAGCGCTCAGCGACGTGTTTTCTAATGTGACGTGTATTTTAAATTTATGTTTTAAAGCAACAACATGGAACTTTTCCTCTGCGGTCGCCCTACAGGTTGGAAGCGGAATTGTCCATTACCGCTGTCGTAAAATGATTTACGGTTACTGTATATGAAGCATGCAGGTTTTTTTTCATATGGGCAATGATAATATTATTAATCTTCCCCCTTTCATAATTTATACATGTTTAGTAGACTAAACATTTTAACTCAAACATTTGCGATTTGCATGTCGATTGCAATGCTCAAATCTGAACGAGAATGATAGCGATAGCATCCTAACCATCTAAAACTACCATGTTAGTGTTTACTAGCTACCAGATTGATAATTCGCTCATCTACTAGCTGATTCATGAAGATAAATAAATGGAGGATCAGATAGTTTCCATAACGTAGCCAGGCAGACAACAGATTAGAAAAACTAAAGATAGTATGCAAGCAATTTACAGTTACTTACTAGTTCAACAGCATGATGGCCAAGTCAGCATCGGTCTGGTAACTCTCCTCCTCCATAAGCTAACGCCAGCGAGCAAACGCTCGACCAATATTGATCCTCGTCCTGCCTTTCAGTTTATCACTCTCCCTTTTCCTCTTCCGACTCTACTCCGACAAAACCTTGGACTTCTTACGTTTCGCTGCTGCTTCAGCCATGACGAAAACAGACGCACGAAAACAAACGCGCTGGTTGGCCACATTTGAGGAAGTGGTGGGCAAAGTGACGTATGCCGTAAAGCAGTCGAATTTTGTAGTTCTTTTTGAGGGCTGGTTACTACCCGCACCCCGAAGTTACATAGTGCCAGTAAAAGCGATACAGACCCCGTCAGGCTCTGGCAGACGTCTCATTCAACCTATTGTAAGTCGATGTACTATCACAAGGGTCTTGGAAATATATTATGAAGGTTGAAAAGTTACATGTTGTTACTTTAACAAGCCTGTGTCAGGATGGGGCGTCTGTGTCAAGATGGGGCGTCTGTGTCAAGATGGGGCGTCTGTGTCAGGATGAGGCGTCTATGTCAAGATGGGGCGTCTGTGTCAGGGTGGGGCGTCTGTGTCAGGATGGGGCGTCTGTGTTGTAATGCTTAGTGTTTAAAACAACCTAATGAATTAATTAAACATCTTACCTTTGGGAAGTTGGAAGTATAAGTTATTTATGATGATTTTGAAAAAACATTCTTTTCAGGAATTAAAATTCTCAAGTTTTGTCTTTAGAAAAATCCTAAGAAAAAATATTAGAAAATTCTCAAGATATGTTAGAAAATAAGAAGAAAGGAGCAGTTTTATTGTTGAGAATGTTTTGTGAATCCGTTCCTGGTGCAATCGTGCCACAAACATGCTTTCACACAGCTGTCTGTAGTTTTGCATTGAGCCACATGGTGGCGCTCTTGGTAAGTGCAGTGATGCTGAGGGGTTTTGTCTCCTCTGACGGACGTGGCTCTTGATAAATGTATGTTTCTGGTGCTGCTCAATGGGATTCTGTTATTTAATGGTGTGTTTCCAGCAGAAAGCTGGCAGAACAGTCTGTCAAGCCGGACCGTAAATCATTACTCTGTCCTGTTCTTTTTAATTAGCGTAACTGTCATTGAAGACAAGAGATCATCTTCTGAACACGCCTCTCTTCATGACATCACCTCATCCCATATATGGCAGTGGAGTGGACACTGGTGATTGGCTGTGCTCAGCAAGGGCATTAGTGATTGGCCGAGGCTGTTGCAGAGAGTCTTGTGATTGGCCGAGTGAGATCCAGGGATACTGTGATTGGCTAAGTGTACAATTAGCATATACTAATTTCAAAGATTTCTAGTACTCTGTTCTGTGTTGATAAAAATAAAAAAGCATTTACCAAGTATGCTAGTAATTTTAATGTAGCTCTTTAGGGACAAGTGGCAAGCTTTCAGACTTTTTTTTGATCAGGCAATCTGATTGGCTGTCAGCTTCTTCGAGTAAAGTAACAGGATTTATTTAATTTTTTTAATCGGTCTGTCTGGAAACGAACTTGTCGAACCGGTTTAATAAAGCACGAACACAGTTTGGCATTTAAGCGGCGTCAAGGGTTTTGTTTGAGGCTTTTAAACGAGTATATTGTGAAGTATTTCTGTGACGGTTTGGGTTTTCTGCACACTAGGCCGTGATTTACATTTCCAACGTGACGGAAGTAGCGACAGATCATTTCTTCCGTACCTTGGCGTACATTTTATCAAAAAAGAAAAAGCTTCAATCCACTGGTTATGAATGAGAGCTTTTAGTCGATTGTAGGAAAGGGGTGTTTGTTGTTTTCCTGATTTTGTACCTGAAATATTGAATCAAGATCAGAATCAAATCACAAGCAAATCACCCCCCCCCCCCCCCCCCCCCCAATAATCATCACTCCAAGCTAAACTCAAAAGTTGGCAGCCCTGTTATGTACAATAATATACAATCAAACCCAAATGTATTCAGACACCTTCAGCATTTCTCACATCATCACAGTTTATTCGCTATAGTTTAGAGAATGGTAATAAAATATGAGCAGAACTCAGCTGATATTTGACTGGTTTTGTCCGTCCTTCTGTTAGACTGTCTCACACATGAATTATGTTGAATATCTGTCAGCTGTTAAATTTAACTACACAATTAGATAATACCAGTTTAGCTCAACCAATCACCAAGCAATGCTTCATTGTGTTCAGTCTGTGTGTAAAAAGAGCATTAGCAATTAAAGAAAACACACTTCAGCAAAACATGATCAGCTCAAAGTGTCCGAATCATTTTTGGTCCCAAATGTCACTGGTAGTCGCTGAATGAAGAGTTTTTGGGTATAATATGTCACAGTTTACTTTATTTTGCTCTCCTCACTTACAGAAATGAACTATAGTGTCCTGATCACACTAGTGAAAAATAACAAAACCTATATCTGGTGTCTGAATCCTCTTTGGTTTGACTGTATGTGACGTTCTGCCGGTATGAGCGACAGAAGCAGGACAAACGAGGGACAGAAATGGGTTTCAGAATGTACCAAGTACACAATATCAGAAGCAGATGTTCAGCAACTGCACACGGTTAGCGACACGCTGCGCTGTAGCCAGATGTGCCAAGGGAAGGCCGCGTAAAGCCAAACCATAAAGCCAAAAGTGAACGTTCAAATTCACAACACACCCATCAGATCCCAAAGCAGTGCTTTAGGTCAAAGTTCACGCTTTAGGATGCTGCTTGTTGGCGTGTTGTTGCACATGTGTTCTGGATGAAGTTTTACAGCCGCTGAATGAGTCTAAATCACCGTAATGCTGATCGGTGTGCTTCCTCAGGAGGACCGCTGTCAGCTCCTTAACAAGACACTTAGCAGAACTCGCTAATTCTTTCGGAAATGATAAACGGCGATACTTTTGGCATCTCATCGTGGAACATGAGAAAGACGTACATCTGTTGGGTTTATATCGAGGACACGAGGATTTTTCCTGTCTGTCGTAGCCGCTATGTTTTGCTAATGTTGCGCTAATGTTGCATAGAGGTAATGCAACGTTTCTTGAACAAAATGGGAAATTTTCGTACCTAAACCGTTCAAGGATAATACAGAATTCTCAGTGTATCTGCTTAAAGAAGTCTCTTCTGCTCACCAAGGCTTTTTAAAACGTAATTTATTCCTGTGATCAAAGCTGAATTTTCAGCATCATTACTCCAGTCTTCAGTGTCACATGATCCTTCAGAAATCACTCTAATGCAGATTTGATGCTCAAAAAACATTCATTATTATCCATGTTGAAAACAGTTGTGTACAATTTTACTTCAGGATTCTTTGATGAATAGAAAGTTCAAAAGAACAGCATTTATTTGAAATAGAATCTTTTGTACAGTTTTATGCACTATTGTAACCTAATTTTCCTTGACATTTTTCCTTAGTGCTGTTCGCGTACAGATCACAATGCTGTCAAAACGATCCCCATTCACACGGATCTGCGAAAACGACTAAAAGCGCTGTATTCTGCTGTCAGGCCAGTAGATGGCGATGTAATGAAACGCATAACACGCATGTGCATGACAGATTTGTGTTTTTGTAGTTTACACAGAGATAATAACGCTATAGGTTTCAAAAACCTGCACGTTCAAACCAAGCGGTAACCTTCCAGACCGGAAGTCTCTCTTGAATCCAACACTGAAGTGACTTAAACTGCAGTTCATCGACTGGCCACTAGAGACCGGCTGCAAAAGAGAGTCAATCCCATAGACCCCCATGTTAAAATGCCCAACTTTACATCAGAAATAAACATGTTTACAGCCTGGTACAAAAAGTGGGTTTGGTCTATATAGCTAATCTTGCTCTTCATGACGACTGTGAGGGGGGTGAATGTTTTTATAACTCATCCGTTTAAATTATATTAAGGCTTAAAGTTGTGCATAATTAAGGGCGTGGCCACTTGAGTGACAGGTGTATTTCCGCTGATGTCACTACTAGCAGTTTGTCTGCTGTCTGTTAGCGTCACGTCACCTCAGCTAATCCGCCTCGCTACACATTTTCGTTTATCCAGGAGTGACGCTGCCAAGATGGCGATGGCCGGCTCCGCCCACTTTGGGCTTCAGAAACGCTCTTCAGAAACACTACGGGTGACGTCACGCACACTATGCCCATATTTTTTTACAGTTTATGCTTGAAACTGGCGGAAGTGGTGTTTTGTGCGACGCAGCGGTTATAAATGAGGCTCCTGGTCACTTTGTTTCCACTCTGTACTGCGTTCGTGTGCTTTTGCTTTAGACGTTATGCAGACTTCACTGCGCAACATCTGCCTTAGGTGAAGGGCCAGCTTGTGTTTGGGAGTGTATGTGCCGTTACCTTCGAGATGTCATGTAGAATAACCAATTAATTATCGAGCGGGACGTGTTGTCCGTGAGCGCCAGGGCTCGTTTGGAGTGATGTTGACTTCTGCAGGTGTCATTAAGCTGCTGTTGGAACGAGTCCTTGCAGGTTTTTGGGGCCTCTGAATGAATTCTGCGGTCTTTACAGGCTTTTAATATGTTTCTGAGTGCCTGTGCAGAACTCACCAGCTCCATCCTAAAGTGATGCACAATTAACCATGGATTTCTGCATTTTCATCCAATGTGTATGTTGTTTAAAGGAGTAGTTCACTTCAGAATTAGAATTTCCTGATAATTAACTCTCCCCCACGTCATCCAAGATGTTCATGTCTTTCTTTCTTCAGTCGAAAAGAAATGAAGGTTTTTTAGGGAAAACATTCCAGGATGTTTCTCCATATAGTGTCTTCAATGGGGTCCAACGGGTCGAAGGTCCAAACGTGAGTTTCAGTGCAGCTTCAAAGTCTCGACACGATCCAGCCGAGGAATAAGATTATATTATCTAGACAATCTAGACAAACCAGCGGACATTTTATAACAAAAATAAACATTTACAGTATATACTTTTTAACCATAAATGCTCGTCTTGCACGTCCACGACGGCCTCACTCATTACGTAATGACGTTGGAAAGGTCAGGCCGTAACCTGACGTAGACGGAAAATGTAGAGTAGGGTGAAAATTTTCATTTTCTCCAACTTCAAATTGTCCGAAATCGTTATTTTACCTTTTATTTTATTTTGTAAATGGTGTTTGACTTAGTCTTTGCACGTTCGCTTTGTAAACACTAGGTCGGTTCTTCCGCCTACGTCACGCTTGACCTTTCAACACGATTACGTAATGTGTGGCATCACAGCTAGTGCAAGACCAGCATTTGTGGTTTAAAAGTATATAAATGTTTATTTTGTTCTAAAATGTCCGCTGGTTTGTCTGGATAAGACTCTTATTCCTCGGCTGGATCGTGTCGAGACTTTGAAGCGGCACTGAAACTGAAACCCGTTGGACCTCATTGAAGTCACTATATGGAGGAAAATCCTGAAATGTTTTCCTCAAAAACCTTTATTTCTTCTCGACTAAAGAGAGAAAGACATGAACATCTTGGGTGACGTGAGGGAGAGTTAATTATCAGGAATACGTAAAATTAACAGGAAAAGTTAATTAACAGTTCTGTATATAAAGCAGGTTTTAGTTATAATGAAGCTTGACTGTTTCTTTTCTCTTTAGACCACAGGGGTTTTAACTCATTCCTCAGACACTGATTGCTTCTGGCTGCTTACTGCAAATAAACGCCATTAGTAATTTGAAAAGCTTATTTAGTCTAAGACTTCTGGCACTTTCTGACGTTCCTGATTCTGTTGATAATGATTTCCTGAGAGTGACATAATAAAAGCATTGTTAAACCAACCACAACTCTTACCCAACAGGCTTTGCTGTTCCAGCGTCTTTTTGAAATTTCTCACTCATGAGATCATCTGATTGAACCTGATCTCTGCTGTTTGTTGGTTTTCAGAGTTTATTCGTGGTTTGCATCGATAAACCTTTTGTGTTTTGCATTGAGCACAACCGATGCAGTGATTTCAGTGATGGCCATGTGGAAATGTGTTTCAGTACCATTTCAAAGTGATTAAAACTGTGTGTTTAAGACTTAAGGAGGGCATATTATGCACATTGTTACAATTTAAAAGGATTTAAAAGGAGTCTTAGGTGTCCCTAGAAGTGCAATGGGGATGGACGATATTATCATATATCGAAGATGATCAATGTCTGGGAAAAATGTCAAATATGAATTCAATTTTATCTAGTTACACTCTATACCCAACACTGGGTTGTTACGCCTGACCCAGGATCTGGGTTACACAAAAACTACCCAAACACTTAAAAAATAACACACACACACACACACACACACACACACACACACACACACACACACACACACACACACACACACACACACACACAAAAATGACCCAAAAGGCTCAAACCAGGATTTGGGTAAAAAAAAATAACCCAGTATTTTTTAGAGTGTATAAGGGTTGGAAATAGAAAATCGATTCCAAATCTGGAATAGATACTCAGATACTTGACATCAGGAATCAAATGCTTGTTATAATATTAACATTACTGCTAAAAAAAAAACCTACGAAAAAATTAAACTGTATCCTATAAATTTGGAATCTACAGTGATTTCTTCCATTTCAAGAATAATATTATCAAATAGGCCTATTATTTTTGTTTGAAGTCTAATATAAAAGAAACTGCACCTGTTCCTGTTACACTGTGATGTCACTATGTATAGAAAATGTGAACGACTCATTTTGAGACGCTGTTTATGATTTATGGGGAATATTAAATAAGGAGTGTGTGGATTTTTTACCATTATAGGGTGGTTGTGTCACACTGCCGACACACATGTACAGTCAAACCAAACTCTATTCAGACACCTTCAGCATTCCTCACATTATCACAGTTTATTCGCTATAGTTTAGAGAATGGTGATAAAATATGAGCAGAACTCAGCTGATATTTGACTGGTTTTGTCCGTCCTTCTGTTAGACTGTCTCACACATGAATTATGTTGAATATCTGTCAGCTGTTAAATTTAACTACACAATTAGATAATACCAGTTTAGCTCAACCAATCACCAAGCAATGCTTCATTTTGTTCAGTCTGTGTGTAAAAAGAGCATTAGCAATTAAAGAAAACACACTTCAGCAAAACATGATCAGCTCAAAGTGTCCAAATCATTTTTTTGCTGGTAGTCTCTGTATGAAGAAATATTGGGTATAATATGTCTCAGCTTACTTTATTATCCTATGCTCTGTATGCATTACATGCATTACTGTATGTTCAAAGACCATGTAAAAGTGAATTTAGCATATTAGGTCCCCTTTAAAGGTGCCACGAAGCCAACAAAGGTCAGTTTGAGCTCTCGAATCTTTACAGTACTCCCTGTGAGAAAAGATCTGGACTTGAGCGACCAGTTGGGAGCTGTAGCTGAGGGCTAACCAGGTGTGTGAAAGATAACACACCTTTTAATGGTTTTTCCTTGCCCAGGGCCTACAACAGGTGTATGATCGACTTGACCTCACCGTTGAAGAATCCTTCTGTATCCCAATATTATTATGAAAACAAAACCTGTGTCTATGGTGATTTAGAAATCTTACACGTCTTTTCGTTTTACACTTGGCTGTCTCCATTTTTCCTGTCCGCTGGCATCTCTCCGATCAGAAATATCCAAAACATTTACTTGATATCCATAAAAATCTTGTTTTCTGAGAAATGGATCCAAATTAAGGGGTCAAAAAAAAAAGTTAATTTTTTTCTGACCCCAGATATTTGTTTTAATTTGAATCATGAACTATATTCATTTAAACCATTTCTCAGAAAACAAGACCTCCTTTCTTATGATGTTTTGGATCCTAGTTAGGGATGCGTGATATATCAGCCACCATATCGGTATCGGCCGATATGATCTTTTTTAACTTTAGCGTTAGGCTCTCAAAAACTATATAAAAATTTGGATTTAGATTTATCGGCCAATACATCGGTTATAATCAGCTTTCAAAGAAGAATTATCGGTTATCGGTATCGACCAAAATTGGTGCATCACTAATCCTAGTATCTTTATTCAAGAATGCTTTGATACACTGTAAAAAAAAGTTGCTGCCTTAATTTTTTTGTAAGTACAATCAACTTAGATGTTTAAGTCATTGCAACTTAAATTACATTAAACTGTCAGTTGTTTGATGCGAAAAGCATTGGATAGACATTACAAAAAAAATGTATGCAGCTCAGAGATATGAGTGAAAAATTATATATTTATATATAATATAAAATGTATTTATTATCGTAATATTGACTAATCCTCCTCGGATGATTTTTATTTTAGCTTTATTAAGGACTTATTTATATTTGATTTTGTTATTTAATAACATTTGTGTGCATGTGTGTAATAATTTTTTTTTAAATAAATAATATAAATATACATATACACACACGTATACATTTTATTTATTTTGCAAATAAATATAACATTTTATATTAATAATATATATATGCACACACTTTTAAATATTTAAATAAAAAATATATAAATGCACAATTATATATATGATTATTATATTTATTATATATTTCTTTATGTATTTATACATTTAATTGTATTATTTAATAAAATGTCTTAATATTTGTGTTTATAAATAAATAATAAAATTATTAGAATATGTAATACATCATTTATTAAATAATTATATATATATATATATATATTTATTAATATTGTTATTATTATTATTATTATTTTTTTTTTTTAATTGCTTAACTTATTTTGATGAGTTAAAGCAATGTAAAAACATATGTTGTCATAACATATTGATCATATCATTTTTTTACAGTGTATTTCTCCTGGCAAAGAAGCCAAAAAATGTTGAGGAAGATGTTGAGTTTTTTCCATTAGGGGAAAAGAAAAAAGTTTCCATTGGATGTTGTAGGCGTAACAATGCCTTCGCACCTGGTATTGCAGGACTTCTCCACCACGCCTTCCACCCTGATCTCTAGCGGGACGCCAAGCCTGTGCAAACTCATAAATACCTTTGCCTGGAGGGCGGCAAAACGCCATATCGGTATCTGCCGATTTTTAATGTTATCGTTATCGGCCCGATAATAAAATTTGTCCGATATATTAAAGCCAATAAATCATGTATTATTTCCTCCAGCTGAGACTCTTCAGATGCGCACTGTTCAAAATGATGGCTTTAATTGCTTGAAATATGATTGTAACCACTTCAAAAAAGGAAAATATGGTTCAGTGCAACATGTGCAGTGCAAGTCTATCATATCAGCTTCATAAAATCATAATGAGAACATTATAATTGTGTGTTTGGGACATGGATTTTAATGGCGAGACTCTTGTTTTTGTGATCAGGCTCTCAAACATTTAAAAAAAAATTGGATTTAGATTTATTGGACAATATATCGGTTATTTCAAATATAAAGAATTATCGGTTATCGGCCAAAATGTTTGTATCGGTGCATCCCTAATCCTAGTATCTTTATTCAAGATATTTCTACTGGAAAAGAAGCCAAAAATGTTGAGAAGGAAAATCCCTTTTGCAGTGCATCACATCTCTTTTTCCATTAGGGGGAAAAAAACTAAAAAAAAGTTTCCATTGGATGTTGTAGGCGTAACAATGCCTTCGCACCTGGTATTCCAGGACTTTTCCACCACGCCTTCCACCCTGATCTCTAGCGGGACGCCAAGCCTGTGCAAACTCATAAATACCTTTGCCTGGAGGGCGGCAGAACGTCTTTACACCTGTGAAAGTAAACCCTGCTCTCCTCCAAACCCCAGTCCTTCGCCCTGACCTGCTGCCCACCCCAGGCTGGAAAACCACCACCATTCCTGTCCACACTCCTCTGCCAGAACCTTGATATCTGATCTCGCGTCTCAAGTGTGTGTTTTGGAGGGGCTGGTTGTGTAACAGTGCCATCTGGATCTGGTGTGTGTGTGCGCTCAAGTCTTGGCGGAGACTCTTTTGGGATTGGCACGCAGTGGAAGCGGATGAGTCAGCGGATGATGGGCATATCAAAGATTCCTCTTGTTCTAGTCATGTGATTCGTGATGTATACAGCAAATAAGTCAGTGCTGAGTGTTTCGTTCACTTTTGGCCCATTTTGACTCATGCAGAGTTAAACTGGAGAAAGTTTGTCCCATTAAAGTGTTTGTTTAGCCATAACTTGTCGTCCATTTTGTCGTTCCAAACACTTAAGACCTTTGTTCATCATCGAAACACAGATTGAGATAGTTGTAATGCAAACTGAGAGGTTTCTGTCCATGGAAAATCTATTCACTCAAAACTTAGTTGAGGTTCATAAAGGCAGCATAAAATAAATCCATATAAATTGAGCGTTTTAAACCAAGTGTTTTTTCACTTAGGCTTTTACACTTAAAAATATTGATTAAATGATCTTGATTTTAGATTTCCAAAGTTTTCTCAATTTAATTTTTTTTAATTAAAAAGTCCTAATTAAAGCATCCACCCATCCATCCATCCACCCATCCATCCACCCATCCATCCATCCATCCATCCATCCATCCATCCACCCACTCATCCATCCACCCACTCATCCATCCACCCACCCATCCATCCATCCACTCATCCATCCACCCACCCATCCATCCACTCATCCATCCACCCACTCATCCATCCACCCACCCATCCATCCATCCACTCATCCATCCACCCACCCATCCATCCACTCATCCATCCATCCATCCATCCACTCATCCACCCATCCATCCATCCATCCATCCATCCACTCATCCATCCACTTATCCATCCACCCATCCATCCACCCATCCATCCATCCACTCACTCATCCATCCACTCATCCATCCATCCAGTCATCCATCCACCCATCCATACATCCATCCATCCATCCATCCATCCATCCACTCATCCATCCACCCACCCATCCACCCACCCATCCACCCACTCATCCATCCACCCACCCATCCATCCATCCACTCATCCATCCACCCATCCACCCACCCATCCACCCACTCATCCATCCACCCACCCATCCATCCATCCACTCATCCATCCACCCACCCATCCATCCACTCATCCATCCACCCACTCATCCATCCACCCACCCATCCATCCATCCACTCATCCATCCACCCACCCATCCATCCACTCATCCATCCATCCACTCATCCACCCATCCATCCATCCATCCATCCATCCATCCATCCACTCATCCATCCACTTATCCATCCACCCATCCATCCACCCATCCATCCATCCACTCACTCATCCATCCACTCATCCATCCATCCAGTCATCCATCCACCCATCCATACATCCATCCATCCATACATCCATCCATCCACTCATCCATCCACCCATCCATCCATCCACCCATCCACTTTTCCATCCATCCTCTCATCCATCCACCCATCCACCCATCCATCCACTCATCCATCCACTCATCCATCCACCCATCCATCCATCCACTCATCCATCTACCCATCCATCCATCCACTCATCCATCCATCCATCCATCCACCTATCCATCCATCCATCCACCCACTCATCCATCCATCCATCCACCCATCGACCCATCATCCATCCACTCATCCATCCACCAACTCATCCATCCATCCATCCACCAACTCATCCATCCACCCACCCATCCACCCACCAACTCATCCATCCACCCACCCATCCACCCATCCACTCATCCATCCATCCATCCACCCATCCGTCCGCCCGCCCGCCTCAAAACATTTTATAGTCCGGCAAGTCGCACCAAAATTTGATTGATCGATTGGGGTTAAGTCGTTTGGCAACCTTAACTTGAGGCTAATAAATCTCAGTGTGACATCTTCAGCAGTGTGTTCTTGGCATCCATGTGCCCTACAGCAGCTCCAGTGAGTGTGGGATCTGCCTGGCCCATAACAGGACTCTCAGGGGTTGGATTTGGTTTCTGTTCGTCCTCATATTGCCAGGATCGTGCTGACAGAGCCAAGTTTTCTGGTTTGTGCATGTCGCATTAAGAGTTCTTGAGTGTAAAACTCTTAGCAGCAGCTGTAGAAGTGGTCAGCGGGATTTCTTGTTCTTTGAATCTTGTAAAGAAATCTTTCGTTTTATTGTCTGTACTCCAGTTCTGCCACTCAACATGGGGTTTCTGCCAGCTGGATTATCGTCATCATAACCATGATGCCCAGCATTGATTCGTTCCCTCCAAACACACACCTTCTCGAACGCATTGGCAACATTGGCCTGTCAGACACTGGCGACACTCCAGCATGTTGTTCCAGTAAATACTAACCATGCTGCCAGGCAGGGCTTGATCAACACATGTGCAATCTGAATCATGTGATCCGGTTTATTGTTGACCATAGTGATGCTGTCTGGACTGTCCAGCTTCGTCAAAGAGTTTGATTACTGGAAAAACTTTGCTGTTTGCCGTCACACTGACTTTTCTGGAACATAACTTTCTTTCTGTTAGAACACTGAGACCATGATTTCAGTGCTTCACATCAATCTGATTTTCAAACTCTTCATTCAGTGACTACCAGTAACATTTGGGACCAAAAATGATTCGGACACTTTGAGCTGATCATGTTTTGCTGAAGTGTGTTGTCTTTAATTGCTAATGCTCTTTTTACACACAGACTGAACACAATGAAGCATTGCTTGGTGATTGGTTGAGCTAAACTGGTATTATCTAATTGTGTAGTTAAATTTAACAGCTGACAGATATTCAACATAATTCATGTGTGAGACAGTCTAACAGAAGGACGGACAAAACCAGTCAAATATCAGCTGAGTTCTGCTCATATTTATTACCATTCTCTAAACTATAGTGAATAAACTGTGATAATGTGAGGAATGTTGAAGGTGTGTGAATAAAGTTTGGTTTGACTGTAAACTGCAGTGTGTGGTCTAGATGGTGTTTTGGGAACCATAACTCCGTTGTGAAATATCTTTCTGGTTTTAATCCTGCAGGGAAGGACGATTCCACTGGCATCTGAAGATCCATTTTCCTCAGAGCAATGCGGTTTATTCAGAGAGGTATGAAACTCCCTTCTCTTCTGTTTTGGTTTTTTTTTTTTAAGTATTTAGGCGTTGCTTCGGTTGATGACGTTGTATGGTGTGGATCACAGAATCCAGTCATACAAAATATAATGTCTCCGAATTTGGAAAGAGTAGGGCTGTATATAATAAAATTTTGATATGGATTGTTATTTTTATTGGATTACATTTTAAATTATTAATCAAGTTGTTAATGTTTTATACCTTAATTTAATTACCCAGTTTTTTATATAAATTTGAATTATATCATAAATCCAGAAATTTAAACAGACAACAACAAAAAACATTATTTCACAGGGCCTATTACTGTAATAATGACGCTATTAAATTGTTCTATGAATTCAGTTGATTGGACGTTCTTTTTGATTATTAACATAATTAAACCATTAGAATGAAATCCAGAAAAATTTAAACAGAAAACACAGAATTTGGGAAAAATAAAACAGAATTTGTGAAATTTCCTAGGGCTCAAAAAATGTGATTTTCAAAAAAAAATTTAATACGTTTTGTTAAATTGTATTGGTTTTGTAATTGATTTGTTGAATTGTATTGGTTTTGTAATTGATTTGTTGAATTGTATTGGTTGAATTGTATTGGTTTTGTAATTGATTTGTTGAATTGTATTGGTTTCGTAATTGATTTGTTGAATTGTATTGGTTGAATTGTATTGGTTTTGTAATTGATTTGTTGAATTGTATTGGTTTCGTAATTGATTAGACATGCATTTTGATTACTAAAATGTAATTTAACCAGTAATGGAATCCAGAGACATTAAAACGGGGGAAAAAGGACAAGCCAATAGTTATGAGTAGCATTATGAAAGGAATAGTTCAGCCAAAAATAAAAAATTCTGCAAGTATTCACTTTCTTGACAATTTTATCATTCCAAATCCATGAAACGAGAGTTTCAATTCATGTCACGATTCAGAAAACAGTGTTTTGGTCACTATGAAGTTATATGAATGAGAGCTGCATGATGTTTCGTCAAAATCATGAGGATCAGGGTGTGTAAATATTGACAGAATTTCATTTTAAGGCAAGCTATTTCTTTTAATTGTCAGTTTTATTTGTTTTTCATTAACTGATTTTCCCTTTCCTCAGGTTTCCTGATGACAAACGGCTCGATCAGATTCTCAACGACTACATTCATCCTTCAGAATCAGATCCGGTCAGACGACAAAAGTATGTCACACACCCCATCAGTGCCACATTTATCTGACTTTAAATGCACAGGTTCATAGAACTGCACGATTAATGGTGTTTGAATCATCAACACGATTTGTGCTCGTCTGGGTTAATTAAGAATAATCATTTGCTTATTGTCTTGTTTGAATTGGATCATCGAAGGTCAACAGCAAAAACATTGGTTAATAAAGTGAGATTAAGTGCATAAAGTATATTTGTATTATTTAATAAATAGTTTATTTAACATGGTGCTTAAATGCTTAAAGTACTTGAATTTGACTTTTTTAAATTTAAATCCTGGAAAACCCTTGAAAACTTTGATATTTATGAAAAGCTACTTGAATTATTGAAAGACAATATATGTGAAATTAGTGTTTAATTTTATTGATAAAACAGTTTTTTCACACAAAATCAACACTGCAATAGAGATGCGCGGTTGGCAGTTACAGCCGCGGACTCCGCGGATAAACCGCGGATCGGGCGGGTGACGTGACGAAAAATAATATTTTAATTCAATTCGGGCGGGTGGCGGGCGGGCGGTTGAACCAATCAAATGAAAAATATTACGTATACAGCAATCAGCGGATGGCGGGCGGGTGCGGTTTTGAAAATCGGTCAAAAACGTTGGTGCGGCTGGATGGCGGACGGATGATGAGTTTTGTGATGCGGTTGCGGATGAAATAATAGCCCATCCGCGCATATCTACACTGCAACCCGTCTGATGTAGATATAGAGCCATTTCTCATGGATATGAGTGTGATATTGCTCATTAATATCCAAGTATATGATACATCTTATTTCCATAATAAGAATAAAAGATTAAAATTGAATAAGGAAAGCGATATCTTTGTCATAGTATCCTTTCAATGGTTAAAGTTTCCGCAGTCATTGCTTGTGTTGCACTTTATTCGTACCATTTTGTTTTATTAGTTTATTTTTGTTTATCTATTTACCCTTTTTTAGAATTTAAAAGATAATAAAGATATTGTTTGATAAGTGAGATCTCTGATTATAGTCCTTGAAAACCAAAAAAGTAGTGCTTAAAGTCCTTGGAAGTCCTGGAATTTAATTGTACGGTGTCTGAACGAACCCTAATTACTTTATATTCACCTTTTGAACCATTAAGACGAGCTCAGACTGCAGGAAAATGCACGTGTGTAGACAGTGAGTCAGGAAAACTGGCAAACAGTGATTTAACATTGCTCTGGTTGGACGTCGACTCTCTCGGCGCAGCACCGGTGAGAAGACGCTGTTTTAAAACACGCAGGTCTCGTGGATCTCAACAGACATCTGGCGTTTGCACATTTCTTGTCGTCTGCGTCTCATTTCTGATGTAATCTCGATGAGTTTTTACAGCTGAAATGTGGCATGAGCGCAGCATTGTCAGTCAGTGAGATTGTGTCTGGCTCCTTTTGTCAGTTCTCTGAGTTTATGTATGACCGACTGCCAGGGGGAAAAAAGTAACTTCTCCACATAATGATGAAAGTGGCGATTGTTTCTTCATGGAACGGTTTTAGAGCCATTTGGGTCAGCACATTATTATTATTATTATGACTTGCAGATAAAAGCGTCCGCCCTTTTATTCAGACCACGGAGTTCAACTCGAGCACAAATGCAGAAATGAAGCTGTGGTTTGGAGTTAGAAATAAACTCTTTACACTGTGATAATAGGCCACAAAATCAACACTAGAATAGAGTTGGGCGTCTCTTGGATGACTTGCTCATGATTCAAGGCATCGTTCAGGGAGAGTTTTGATAGTTTTGTAAATTGTGAAATCTAGCGCTGACGTTCAACAGTTTTACCCCAGAGATCAGTGCCGATTCATGCTATTATATAACAGTAGCTCATTAAACGTGTGCAGACGAGTCGCTTAAAGTGGTGGAGTATCATCTTTAAGAAGTAAAGTTAACGTATTAATACATGTCCCTGGTGTTACTCAGCTCTAGAGACTGTTGCTGGTCTAGTGCTGATTTCTCATCTATACTTCTCTGTATGGAGTTAAAATAGTCTCAAAATTAATTAATTTAAAATATAGGATTCACAAATGTGTAAGCTAAGATTATTTATTTGCTAGGGCTGGGTTAAAAATATAGATTTCTCGATTTGATTCGATAAATACTGCTTTGATACTCTTTAATGTGTGCTTAAAGTAACCCTAACACCGTGTCCTAACCAGACGCGATGCGATAAGATTCCAGCAACAAATAATTTGTCTGTCCACACTAGACGTGACGCGACTGCGAGATGCGTAAAAAATCAATCAAAACCCACAGCCAATCAGAACAGGATGTGGGTGGAGTCAGCCAATCATAACAGCGTGTGGGCAGAGTTAGCCAATCAGAACAGTGTGTGGGTGGAGTCAGCCAATCAGAACAGCATGTGGGTGGAGTCAGTCAATCAGAACAGTGTGTGGGTGGAGTCAGACAATCAGAACAGCGTGTGGGCGGAGTCAGCCAATCAGAACAGCGTGTGGGCAGTCAGCCAATCAGAACAGCGTGTGGGCGGAGTCAGCCAATCAGAACAGCGTGTGGGCGGAGTCAGCCAATCAGAACAGCGTGTGGGCAGAGTCAGCCAATCAGAACAGCGTGTGGGCAGAGTCAGCCAATCAGAACAGCGTGTGGGCGGAGTCAGCCAATCAGAACAGCGTGTGGGCGGAGTCTCGCGGCACCAGAGAGTAATCTTGATGGCACTCGCAAGAAAATGGATAAGTCGCTACATAATCAAATTCACAAATATTACACCATTTAAACATTATTCAAACACATAGGCTACTGAGTTACTAAAACAATCTTTGTCAAAGAATACAGTTGTTTGTTCACAGTTTGAACGTTCTTGTTTCCATTTGTTTAATGTCAAGATCTGAGGTGAATTATCCACTGTTGCTTTTACAGCTACAAAGCTGGAGCACTAAATGATATTCAGAGTCACGACACGCTTTTAACATTAAATAAAGCACATAAACAGTCCCTGAGATTATCATCGCCACACTTTGTGTTTGTTGTTCCAGCGCGACGTCGCAGAAAAATAGAAACCGTTCCTAAAATAGAATCGTCGCGTGTCGCCGTCTGGTTAGGACAAACACTCTGATCAACATGGAAAACAACTTTTTATCGCGTGTCATGTGTAGTTAGGACACGGTGTAATGCTGTAGAACCGATCATCTCTTTATCTTTACTACTAGTTACAGCAGCAAATAAACATGATCAGAAGGAATGTTGAAAGATCAATCATGTCTCATGAAATCCATCAATCAGTGTTTCAACTGTGGAAAGACGTCAATAAAACAGCTTGAGAACAATGTCACGTTACGTTTACCTCAGAAAAGCCATTCAATGACCATAAACTCGATAGTTAGCTAGTAGCCTTGTGTAGCCATGTGACTTCATCGCAGCTTTCATTGGCCAAGAACCGTCCATTCACAGTTCGTGTTCATGTAAAGTCGATGTCCCTATGATAACAGATCGCCGTGCTTCTAATATATTATCAAACCAAGAACGTAGTGCAAGTTTTCTGCAGCAATGGAGCCGTGAACTTCACTTACTGAAAATCCAGCGTTTAGTTGATCCTAATAAGCGCCCGTTGTCACAGTTGTAAACACGACGGCGTTCTTTTTCCATGAGGGGGTTTGGCTTCACGACGGCTTTGTTTCCAGCAGAGCGTTAAGGAGCGCGACACACACGACTACGGGGAGTCCTGCAGATTTAGAGCTATCAGATTACGACTTGAAGTGTTTCACATGTTGAGTGCCGTATGCATCTGTGGGCGACTGAGGCTGAGCTAACTGCTAGTTAGCTCGAAAACTTGGAGCTGAATCGAATCATAAGCTTGTGTTTCAAGTTTGTTTCAATATCTTGCTTTAAATATTTGCAATTTACAAACTCATAATCAGGGTTATTATAGCAAACCTAAACTATAAAAAAAGATTTCCGTTACTTGAAATAAAATAAAATATACATATATATTATATATATTATTTTTCATTTGATGTAACGTTTTTAATTTCATTTAAAGTGATGTAAAACTTAAAAGCCTCAAATTTGAAACAATAAACCTAAAAAAAAAAAAATCTAAAATAAAAACAAACAACAATTCAAAAAATTATAATATCAAAATAACACTGCTCATAATTCATAATCACAAAATACAGAATTTGCAGAATTTTTTGTGTTTTTTTATAATGAAGTCTAACATTAGGAAAGGCTTGATGTTAAACACTAATGCACATTTATGATT
>CM040837.1:33918896-33948896 GCA_022828995.1 Vimba vimba | reverse complement strand
CACACAATTTTTTAAGTATTTAAATTAAAAATATATAAATGCACAATTATATATTATTTATTATTTATTAAATATAATTTCTTTATGTATTTATACATTTAATTTTATAATTTAATAAAATGTCTTAATATTTGTGTTTATAAATAATTATTATATTAATTATTAGAATATGTAATACATCCTTTATTAAATTATATATATATATATATATATATATATATATATATATATATATATATATATATATATATATATATATATATATATATACGCATACATACATACATACATACATACATACATACATACATAAAATGTAATGAATGAATACATTTGAATTCTCTTGATTCTCCAAACTCTTGACCGCTAGTGAACTGCCCTAAACTTCCCTCACTCTCTCACACACACACACACACACACACATTTGTAATGGAATTTTCTGACAGCTCGCTAGTTTTTATAATTGAATGTTTGTGCACAAAAGAACACAAGATTAAAATAGATCAGATTATGGAGTTGCTCTGCTAAAATTACTGTTTTCCACTTAAAAGATGGGAACATACCTGTGGTTGAGAGTCTCTTGTGTGCTCCAACACACACACATGTATACACATACACACTCACTCACTCACTCACTCACTCTCTCTCTCACACACACACACACACACACACACACACACACACACACACTCACACTCGCACACACACTTTCCTGCACAGACAGGAGGTTACATCACCACAGTATCTGTTCATAAAGGGCATAAACCTGATTAGTGAGGTTTGTGTTTGAGTTTTGAGTTGACATTTGACATTTGAGAGAGTTGAGTTTTGAGATTTGAGAGAGTTGAGTTTTGAGAGTTGAGGTTTGAGAGTTTTGAGAGTTGAGGTTTGAGAGTTGAATTTTTGAGAGTTGAGAGAGTTGAGTTTTGAGAGAGTTGAGTTTTGAGAGAGTTGAGGTTTGAGAGAGTTGAGTTTTGAGAGTTAAGAGAGTTGAGTTGAGAGAGTTGAATTTTTGAGAGTTGAGTTTTGAGAGTTGAGTTTTGAGAGAGTTAAGTTTTGAGAGTTGAGTTTTGAGAGTTGAGTTTTGAGAGTTGAGTTTTGAGAGTTGAGTTTTGAGAGTTGAGTTTTGAGAGTTGAGTTTTGAGAGTTGAGTTTTGAGAGTTGAGTTTTGAGAGTTGAGTTTTGAGAGTTGAGTTTTGAGAGTTGAGTTGAGAGAGTTGAGTTGAGAGAGTTGAGTTGAGAGAGTTGAGTTGAGAGAGTTGAGTTGAGAGAGTTGAGAGAGTTGAGTTGAGAGAGTTGAGTTGAGAGAGTTGAGTTGAGAGAGTTGAGTTGAGAGAGTTGAGTTGAGAGAGTTGAGTTGAGAGAGTTGAGTTGAGAGAGTTGAGTTGAGAGAGTTGAGTTGAGAGAGTTGAGTGAGTTGAGTTGAGAGAGTTGAGTTGAGAGAGTTGAGTTGAGAGAGTTGAGTTGAGAGAGTTGAGTTGAGAGAGTTGAGTTGAGAGAGTTGAGTTGAGAGAGTTGAGTTGAGAGAGTTGAGTTGAGAGAGTTGAGTTGAGAGAGTTGAGTTGAGAGAGTTGAGTTGAGAGAGTTGAGTTGAGAGAGTTGAGTTGAGAGAGTTGAGTTGAGAGAGTTGAGTTGAGAGAGTTGAGTTGAGAGAGTTGAAGTTTGAGAGTTTTGAGAGTTTAGAGAGTTCAGGTTTGAGAGTTGAGGTTTGAGAGTTTTGAGAGAGTTGAGTTTTGAGAGTTGAGGTTTGAGAGTTTTGAGAGAGTTGAGTTTTGAGAGTTGAGGTTTGAGAGTTGAGAGAGTTGAATTTTTTTAGAGTTGAGGTTTGAGAGTTGAGAGAGTTGGGTTTCGAGAGAGTTGAGGTTTGAGAGTTTTGAGAGAGTTGAGTTTTGAGAGAGTTGAGGTTTGAGAGAGTTGATGTTTGAGAGTTGAGGTTTGAGAGTTTTGAAAGTTAAGAGAGTTGAGTTTTTGAGAGAGTTGAGTTTTTGAAAGAGTTGAGGTTTGAGAGAGTTGAGGTTTGAGAGAGTTGAGGTTTGAGAGAGTTGAGGTTTGAGAGAGTTGAGGTTTGAGAGAGTTGAGGTTTGAGAGAGTTGAGGTTTGAGAGAGTTGAGGTTTGAGAGAGTTGAGGTTTGAGAGAGTTGAGGTTTGAGAGAGTTGAGGTTTGAGAGAGTTGAGGTTTGAGAGAGTTGAGGTTTGAGAGAGTTGAGGTTTGAGAGAGTTGAGGTTTGAGAGTTTTGAGAGTTAAGAGAGTTGAGTTTTGAGAGAGTTGAGGTTTATGATTCTCCAAACTCTTGACCGCTAGTGAACTGCCCTAAACTTCCCTCACTCTCTCACACACACACACACACACACACACATCTGTAATGGAATTTTCTGACAGCTCGCTAGTTTTTATAATTGAATGTTTGTGCACAAAAGAACACAAGATTAAAATAGATCAGATTATGGAGTTGCTCTGCTAAAATTACTGTTTTCCACTTAAAAGATGGGAACATACCTGTGGTTGAGAGTCTCTTGTGTGCTCCAACACACACACATATATACACAAACACACTCACTCACTCTCTCTCACACACACACACACACACACACACACACACTCACACACACACACACACACACACTCACACTCGCACTCGCACACACTTTCCTGCACAGACAGGAGGTTACATCACCACAGTATCTGTTCATAAAGGGCATAAACCTGATTAGTGAGGTTTGTGTTTGAGTTTTGAGAGTTGACATTTGACATTTGAGAGAGTTGAGTTTTGAGATTTGAGAGAGTTGAGTTTTGAGAGTTGAGGTTTGAGAGTTTTGAGAGTTGAGGTTTGAGAGTTTTGAGAGTTGAATTTTTGAGAGTTGAAGTTTGAGAGTTGAGAGAGTTGAGTTTTGAGAGAGTTGAGTTTTGAGAGAGTTGATGTTTGAGAGCTGAGGTTTGAGAGTTGAGAGAGTTTTGAGAGAGTTGAGGTTTGAGAGTTTTGAGAGTTAAGAGAGTTTAGTTGAGAGAGTTGAATTTTTGAGAGTTGAGAGAGTTGAGTTTTGAGAGTTGAGGTTTGAGAGTTTTGAGAGTTGAGGTTTGAGAGTTTTGAGAGTTGAATTTTTGAGAGTTGAGGTTTGAGAGAGTTGAGTTTTGAGAGAGTTGAGGTTTGAGAGCTGAGAGAGTTTTGAGAGTTGAGTTTTGAGAGTTGAGAGAGTTGAGTTTTGAGAGTTGAGAGAGTTTTGAGAGTTGAGTTTTGAGAGTTGAGTTTTGAGAGTTGAGTTTTGAGAGTTGAGT
This sequence comes from Vimba vimba, assembly GCA_022828995.1. Lineage (NCBI taxonomy): Eukaryota > Metazoa > Chordata > Actinopteri > Cypriniformes > Leuciscidae > Vimba > Vimba vimba. The sequence continues at coordinate 33,945,622 of CM040837.1, read as the reverse complement.
TTTGAGAGTTGAGTTTTGAGAGTTGAGTTTTGAGAGTTGAGTTTTGAGAGTTGAGTTGAGAGAGTTGAGTTGAGAGAGTTGAGTTGAGAGAGTTGAGGTTTGAGAGTTGAAGTTTGAGAGTTTTGAGAGTTGAGGTTTGAGAGTTTTGAGAGTTGAGGTTTGAGAGTTGAAGTTTGAGAGTTGAGAGAGTTGAGGTTTGAGAGTTGAGGTTTGAGAGTTGAGTTTTGAGAGTTGAGTTTTGAGAGTTGAGTTTTGAGAGTTGAGTTTTGAGAGTTGAGTTTTGAGAGTTGAGTTTTGAGAGTTGAGTTTTGAGAGTTGAGTTTTGAGAGTTGAGTTTTGAGAGTTGAGTTTTGAGAGTTGAGTTTTGAGAGTTGAGTTTTGAGAGTTGAGTTTTGAGAGTTGAGTTTTGAGAGTTGAGTTTTGAGAGTTGAGTTGAGAGAGTTGAGGTTTGAGAGTTGAAGTTTGAGAGTTTTGAGAGTTGAGGTTTGAGAGTTTTGAGAGTTGAGGTTTGAGAGTTGAAGTTTGAGAGTTGAGAGAGTTGAGGTTTGAGAGTTGAGGTTTGAGAGTTGAGGTTTGAGAGTTGAGGTTTGAGAGTTGAGGTTTGAGAGTTGAATTTTTGAGAGTTGAGGTTTGAGAGTTTTGAGAGTTGAGGTTTGAGAGTTTTGAGAGTTGAGGTTTGAGAGTTTTGAGAGTTGAGGTTTGAGAGTTTTGAGAGTTGAGGTTTGAGAGTTTTGAGAGTTGAATTTTTGAGAGTTGAGAGAGTTGAGGTTTGAGAGAGTTGAGTTTTGAGAGAGTTGAGGTTTGAGAGTTGAGGTTTGAGAGTTGAGGTTTGAGAGTTGAGGTTTGAGAGTTGAGGTTTGAGAGTTGAGGTTTGAGAGTTGAGGTTTGAGAGTTGAGGTTTGAGAGTTGAGGTTTGAGAGTTGAGGTTTGAGAGTTGAGGTTTGAGAGTTGAGGTTTGAGAGTTGAATTTTTGAGAGTTGAGGTTTGAGAGTTGAGGTTTGAGAGTTTTGAGAGTTGAGGTTTGAGAGTTTTGAGAGTTGAGGTTTGAGAGTTTTGAGAGTTGAGGTTTGAGAGTTTTGAGAGTTGAGGTTTGAGAGTTTTGAGAGTTGAATTTTTGAGAGTTGAGAGAGTTGAGGTTTGAGAGAGTTGAGTTTTGAGAGAGTTGAGGTTTGAGAGTTGAGAGAGTTTTGAGAGTTAAGTTTTGAGAGTTTTGAGAGTTGAGTTTTGAGAGTTGAGAGAGTTGAGTTGAGAGAGTTTTGAGAGTTGAGAGAGTTGAGTTGAGAGAGTTTTGAGAGTTGAGAGAGTTGAGTTGAGAGAGTTTTGAGAGTTGAGAGAGTTGAGTTGAGAGAGTTTTGAGAGTTGAGTTTTGAGAGTTTTGAGAGTTGAGAGAGTTGAGTTGAGAGAGTTGAGTTGAGAGAGTTGAGGTTTGAGAGTTTTGAGAGTTGAGGTTTGAGAGTTTTGAGAGTTGAGGTTTGAGAGTTGAAGTTTGAGAGTTGAGAGAGTTGAGGTTTGAGAGTTGAGGTTTGAGAGTTGAGGTTTGAGAGTTGAGGTTTGAGAGTTGAGGTTTGAGAGTTGAGGTTTGAGAGTTGAGGTTTGAGAGTTGAGGTTTGAGAGTTGAGGTTTGAGAGTTGAGGTTTGAGAGTTGAGGTTTGAGAGTTGAATTTTTGAGAGTTGAGTTTTGAGAGTTGAGGTTTGAGAGTTTTGAGAGTTGAGGTTTGAGAGTTTTGAGAGTTGAGGTTTGAGAGTTTGAGAGTTGAGGTTTGAGAGTTTTGAGAGTTGAGGTTTGAGAGTTTTGAGAGTTGAGGTTTGAGAGTTTTGAGAGTTGAATTTTTGAGAGTTGAGAGAGTTGAGGTTTGAGAGAGTTGAGTTTTGAGAGAGTTGAGGTTTGAGAGTTGAGAGAGTTTTGAGAGTTGAGTTTTGAGAGTTTTGAGAGTTGAGTTTTGAGAGTTGAGAGAGTTGAGTTGAGAGAGTTTTGAGAGTTGAGTTTTGAGAGTTTTGAGAGTTGAGAGAGTTGAGTTGAGAGAGTTGAGGTTTGAGAGTTTTGAGAGTTGAGGTTTGAGAGTTTTGAGAGTTGAGAGAGTTGAGTTTTGAGAGTTGAGGTTTGAGAGTTGAGGTTTGAGAGTTGAGGTTTGAGAGTTGAGGTTTGAGAGTTGAGGTTTGAGAGTTGAGGTTTGAGAGTTGAGGTTTGAGAGTTGAGGTTTGAGAGTTGAGGTTTGAGAGTTGAGGTTTGAGAGTTGAGGTTTGAGAGTTGAGGTTTGAGAGTTGAGGTTTGAGAGTTGAGGTTTGAGAGTTGAGGTTTGAGAGTTGAGGTTTGAGAGTTGAGGTTTGAGAGTTGAGGTTTGAGAGTTGAGGTTTGAGAGTTGAGGTTTGAGAGTTGAGGTTTGAGAGTTTTGAGAGAGTTGAATTTTTGAGAGTTGAGGTTTGAGAGTTGAGAGAGTTGAGTTTCGAGAGAGTTGAGGTTTGAGAGTTTTGAGAGAGTTGAGAGTTGAGAGAGTTGAGGTTTGAGAGAGTTGAGTTTTGAGAGAGTTGAGGTTTGAGAGTTGAGAGAGTTTTGAGAGTTGAGTTTTGAGAGTTTTGAGAGTTGAGTTTTGAGAGTTGAGAGAGTTGAGTTGAGAGAGTTGAGTTGAGAGAGTTGAGTTGAGAGAGTTGAGTTGAGAGAGTTGAGTTGAGAGAGTTGAGTTGAGAGAGTTGAGGTTTGAGAGTTTTGAGAGTTGAGGTTTGAGAGTTTTGAGAGTTGAGGTTTGAGAGTTGAAGTTTGAGAGTTGAGAGAGTTGAGGTTTGAGAGTTGAGGTTTGAGAGTTGAGGTTTGAGAGTTGAGGTTTGAGAGTTGAGGTTTGAGAGTTGAGGTTTGAGAGTTGAATTTTTGAGAGTTGAGTTTTGAGAGTTGAGGTTTGAGAGTTTTGAGAGTTGAGGTTTGAGAGTTTTGAGAGTTGAGGTTTGAGAGTTTTGAGAGTTGAGGTTTGAGAGTTTTGAGAGTTTTGAGAGTTGAGGTTTGAGAGTTTTGAGAGTTGAATTTTTGAGAGTTGAGAGAGTTGAGGTTTGAGAGAGTTGAGTTTTGAGAGAGTTGAGGTTTGAGAGTTGAGAGAGTTTTGAGAGTTGAGTTTTGAGAGTTTTGAGAGTTGAGTTTTGAGAGTTGAGAGAGTTGAGTTGAGAGAGTTTTGAGAGTTGAGTTTTGAGAGTTTTGAGAGTTGAGAGAGTTGAGTTGAGAGAGTTGAGGTTTGAGAGTTTTGAGAGTTGAGGTTTGAGAGTTTTGAGAGTTGAGAGAGTTGAGTTTTGAGAGTTGAGGTTTGAGAGTTGAGGTTTGAGAGTTGAGGTTTGAGAGTTGAGGTTTGAGAGTTGAGGTTTGAGAGTTGAGGTTTGAGAGTTGAGGTTTGAGAGAGTTGAGTTTTGAGAGAGTTGAGTTTTGAGAGAGTTGAGTTTTGAGAGAGTTGAGTTTTGAGAGAGTTGAGTTTTGAGAGAGTTGAGTTTTGAGAGTTGAGGTTTGAGAGTTGAGGTTTGGGAGTTGAGGTTTGAGAGTTGAGGTTTGAGAGTTGAGGTTTGAGAGTTGAGGTTTGAGAGTTGAGGTTTGAGAGTTGAGTTTTAAGAGAGTTGAGGTTTGAGAGTTTTGAGAGTTGAGAGTTTTGAGAGGAGAGAGTTGAGGAAGTTGAGTTTTGAGAGGAGAGAGTTGAGGGAGTTGAGGTTTGAGAGTTTTGAGAGTTGAGAGAGTTTTGAGAGGAGAGAGTTGAGGAAGTTGAGTTTTGAGAGTTGAGTTCCTCAGTGAAGGTTTGGCTCGGTCCGGCTTGTTTTCCTTCGCGTGAGTTTTTGCCTCTTTGTTTTGGCCTGTAAAACAGAAGGAGTGTGTGAGGACCTGTGAAACAGAAGGAGTGTGTGAGGATCTGTAAAACAGGAGGAGTGTGTGAGGATCTGTGAAACAGAAGGAGTGTGTGAGGATCTGTAAAACAGGAGGAGTGTGTGAGGATCTGTGAAACAGAAGGAGTGTGTGAGGATCTGTTGCCTGCATGTTCATCAACAGCGTATGAAAGCGTCTGTGTTCTTCACGGATTCCGAATCCCTGATTTACGAGGCTCTCGACTCCTGACGGATTCGCTGATGTCACGAGAGAGAGAGTGAAAGGCCTCGGTGTGTGTTAAAGCTGTTCCTGATTCATGTTAAACGAGTTTCCAGCCGTGAGTTTTAGCCTCCGGTTGATGTTTATGGAGATTCCTGTCGTTCCTCCAAACATGATATCATGGGAATGTTCTGGAAGAGGAGAACGTCAACACCGAGATGCATTAATATTACAACTAATATAATTACATTCATGATTAATCAGTGTGGTAACGTCATTTCTGCTCACCAAAGCTGCATTTATTTGATCAAAAATACAGTGAAAATTATGAAATATTATTATAATGTAAATCATCTGTTTTCTATGTGAATATATAGTAAAGTGTCATTTATTCCTGTGATCAAAGCTGAATTTTCAGCATCATTACTCCAGTCTTCAGTGTCACATGATCCTTCAGAAATCAAGTTTCAAGTTTAATTCATTTATAAAGCACATTTAAAAACAGCCACACGACTGACCAAAGTGCTGTACTAAACATCTAAATACAAATCTTAAATGTACACGCTTAAGATAAAACAAACAAATATAATATAATGTAATATAATATACACATTTAAGAAAGGATGCTCAAATTTTCTGTACTTAATTAACATTAAATGTGTTAAAATAATCAAACATCTAATTAATAAATGATAAATTAATGATAAATTATATTGTTTATTATATTTTGCATGAGGAACATTTTTAGGTTCCTAAATAATTTTGAGAAATTTTTCAATTATCAATGTTGAAAACATTGAAATATCATTGAAAAGGCTGATTGAAATCTCCAGATATTCTTGTCTGTGTTGTGAAATGTGACTTCATTTGTCGGTGTTGTTTTTGGCAGGTTTCTCGAGCTTGACCTGAAGAAAAGTCTGCAGGAAAACCTGATGCATAAGACTATCGTGGAATACCCAGAAGTCTTTGTGGTTCTGAAACAGCACAGTCAGGAGTTCCTCACTCACACACCAGGTACGAAACACGCAAAACACACACATGCACATGTGCGCATGGAGGATAGCATACATCACAAGCAGAAAACATGCTTTATTCATTCATTCAATATTAAATGCATTTATTAAATGCATTTATTACAACTTTTGCATACTTATAGAACATTATTTACCCCTTATTTAACTTTTTTTGTTAAGGCGAGACACGGCAGGCAAAAACATTGTTTTTTTTTTTACTGGTCAATTTTGAGATTTTTGGATATTTGTCTTCAATAACATGTCTTCTTTCAGACTTGTGGTGAAAAAAAGTCTGAAATACACATTTAGGTCTTTATTTTCCTACACTTCGTCTGTTTGCGTCTGTAGATTTCTCATAAATTCAACAAAAGTTGGCGTTCTTAATCAACATGCTGCTCCGCGATCGCTGCCGGCACCCTGTCATCACACACACCGCTGGAAAGCTCTCTCTCTCCTGTACAATGCTGTCGGATCCAAATATGGTCATTTCCTTTTGATCAGCAGCCAATCGTGAAAGTAAAAGGGCTGAATGCGCAATCTCATTGGCTGATGATAAATCTTTAAAGCCCGTTTTCTCAAAATGACTTTTCTCTCCGAAATCTCCACTTCAGTCGCACCGATACACACCAAACTCTCCAGTCTTGTACCTAGTTATATTATGAAGACATTTACAGAGGGATTTGTAAATATATTATTCCTAGCCTGATTTATATAACATTTTATTCCAAAAAACATGGTGAAAATCATTTTTTTATGGCTATTGACAGTATTTTCTGATTTACAGGATAACAAAAGTAGATATCCATAAATCCCTCTGTAATTTTTTCCCCATCTAATTTGTGAACACAATGAAAAAATAATTTTTAACCTGGCTTTATCCAATACTCAATTTAATTTTTTTAAATATATGCAAATTAGCGCATATTTAATTATATATTGCCTAATTTGCATATTTAAACATTAAATTACAGAAAACTTGTAATACATTTTTTTCTCATCTTAATGTAGGTAATCAACTGGGAAAGTTTCATGGTGATATCTGCTAGTTAAAAATTTTACCCTGTTCACCTGTAGCGTCTCGCTTTAAGTTTAATACTTAATTCTAGCAATTACTAAAAAAAAAAAATCAGTGTTTAATTAATAGATGTTTAATTAATCATAATGATAAATTATATTAATTATGTTTCTTTATCAATTATAAACATTTTTGCATTTTTATAGAGCATTATTTACCCCATTATTTTGCTTTTTTAAAGATAATACTTGACATAATTCTAGCAATTACTAAAAATTTTCAGTATTGAATTAATATTATGTTAAAATAATCAAATATTATTCATGATAAATTATATTAATTATATTTTGCATGAGGAACATTTTTAGGTTTCTAAATAATTTTGAGAAAAATTTCATATTTTTTTGCATATTTATACAGCATTATTTACATTTTATTTTCCTTTTTTAAAGATAATACTTTAAATAATTTTAGCACTTACTATACATTTTCACTCTTTAATGAATATTAGATGTGTTAAAATAATAATATATTATTAATTATATTTTGCATGAGGAACATTTTTTAGGTTCTAAATAATTGAGAAATTTTTCATTCATTCTTTTTTGCATATTTGTACAGCATTATTTAACCCTTATTTTACTTTTTAAGTTTATTACTTAGTTTAGTTTATTACAACAACTACACATTTTCAGTATTTAATTAATATTAGATTTTAAATAATCATATTATTAATATTATTAATTATCGTATGTATGCAATAACATTTTTCCATTTGTAAATAAAAAAAATCATAATTAAACATTTTCTCCCCCATTCTTATTTTACTTCGAAAACTTTACTGAAAATTTTGTGTAGTTATTAATATTCTCAGTGATAAATGTCACTTCTATAATATTTTATTTCATTTTTTAGTATATTACATCGGAGAGTGTTTAATCGTGATAAAAAAGCTCAGTTCCTGCATGTGTGAGATCAAGCTTCCTCTTCATGTGTTAACTGTGGCGTAACTCGTTCATCAACAAGCCTCTGATAAAGACCAATGAAGGGCTGTTGGTGTGGGATAGATCCTCAATAACCTCGACTTGATTTGTTTATAGTGTTTGCGAGTTATGGAGAGAAACACACACTTACACAACACACTTCTATGCAGAAGACGTGTGCTACTTGCCGTGGCGGAACTGGAGCGTTCCTGAAAAGGTCGAGGGAGAAAGAAAAATGAAAACAGAAACATCATTATTTTTCTCCCCATTGGCAGATCATTTTGCTTGTTTTAAGCATCAACTCACTTAATAAAGATTTTTTTCCCCAGAAAACAAGACTTGATATCTTATGGCATTTTACTACTTTAGTAATTGCATCTTTATTTAAGAATTATGTGGCCAATTTATGACTGGATTTTCGTGATTTGTTTATAAAATGTTTGGAAACCGATTCTGCATCAGCTGTAAATTGGACGTTTCATCACGAGAAATGATTTTGAGAAATAATTTTCATTCTCTTTTTTTTTTTGCATATTCATATAGAATTATTTTACTTTTTTGTTAAGTTTAATACTTTAAATAATTCTAGCAATCACAACAACAACAAAAATCAGTATTTAATTAATATGAGATGTTTAATTAATCATAATGATAAATTATATTATTAATAGTTTTTTTATCAATTCTAAACATTTTAGCATTTTTATAGAGCATTATTTACCCCTTATTTTACTTTTTTTAAAGATACTACCTTAAATAATTTTAGCAAAAAAGCATTTTTTGCAGTGTATTTGGCCAATTTATGACCAGATTTGTTTATAAAACTGATTCTGCGTCAGCTTTAAATCGAACGTTTCATCACGATACGATCTGACATCGATTCTCTCACCAGCGATACGATAATAGCTTATATATTTTCGTTTATACAACAGTTAGTTCTGGTTCTCGAATCTGATTGGCTGTAAACGGTAATATTACACCGTTTCACAGTTGGTATCCCTCCGCTCGTTCCTGCCGGATCTAAACGCAGCATTTCTCACCGAAAGCGTCAATGGTGGAGGAGCAAACACACTGTAATTTGACAAACACTGTTATTGTGACACGCAATGTCATTTAAAGAGGTTTTAGGAGAGAATGTGAGTTGTTTAGACCTCTCGGATCCATTCGAACTGGAATCGTTTTGATAACGTTTTATCAGTATCACCCTGTTCACTGCAAAACATGCTTTTCTTACTCAGTATTTTAGTCTTGTTTCCAGTCCAAATATCTAAAAACTCTTAAATCAAGATGCATTTACTAGATGAGTGAAATGACATAAGACATTAAGTCCTGTTTTCCGGGGGAATTAATCAAAATGAAGTGAGTTGATGCTTAAAAAAAGCAAAATGATCTGCCAATGGGGAGAAAAATAATCTTAATTCAAACAGAAACAACATTATTTTTCTGACTCCATTGGCAGATCATTTTGCTTGTTTTAAGCAAAAACTCACTTCATTTTGATTTATTTCCCCAGAAAACAAGACTTAATATCTTATAACATTTCACTCATCTAGTAAATGCATCTTGATTTAAGAAATGTTGATATTTGGACTGAAACGAGACAAACACACTGAGTGTAAAGCATGAAAAGCATGATGACTAAGAAAAGCATGTTTTGTCGTGTGCTATTATCCAGCAAGCAAACGTCCAACATGCACTGTCTTCCTCTGCTTTCAGAGCGTTCCGGAGCGAGTGTCTCCAGTTCCCCGGATAAACCGCGCTCAGGAGTGTCCAAGAGGCCGAAAGTCGTGCCAGAAGACGAAGAGCTGGAGGACGGAGAGCTTCGAAGTGACCAGGAGGAGGAAGACACTGAAGATGAAGATGGGAATCTCGCTGAAACTGAGAGTAAAGTGCCAGTAACACATGATGATGATGATGATGACGGTGGCGAGGAAGAGCTTCACAACAGTGTTCTGGAGGCTAAAACCAACCAAAAGCAAGAAATGATGATGGTTTCTGGTGATGTTGATGGTCAGGACTGCACTGAGACGTTCACCGATGAAGACTATAAGTCTTCCGTTTCACAAAACATCCCTGGACTTCCTGATGAAAACACAAATGCTGATAGTGTTGCACAGCAAGAGATCGACGCTCAGCATGACTCCAGTCAAACATGCGTCGACGGAGGTCAGAGTTCATCATGCCATCGTTCTGATGCAAGCGAAACTGAAGGCCAGAAAAACACACATAATGCAAGTAACATTTATTCCAGTGAAAGTCACATTAGTGCAGATGTTACACTAGTGTAGCGCCGAAGTATGGAAGCTTGTTTCCGCCACAGAGTGAAAAATAAAAAAGGTAATTGCGACTTTTTAATCTCAGAATTCAGACTTTTTATCTCAGAATTACGTGATATAAAGTCGCAATTGCAGGTTATAAAGTCAGAATTATGAGATATAAACTCGCAATTGCGAGAAATATACTTGAAATTCAGTTTTTTTTCTCAGAATTGCACGTTTATATCTCGCAATTCTGACATCTTTTCTCAGATTTGTGAGATATAAAGTCTAAGATATAAAGTTTTTTTTTACCTCAGAATAGTTTATATCTCACAATTCTGACTTTATAACACGCAATTGGGAGATACAAAGTCAGAATTGCATGATACTGTATAAAGTCGCAATTGCGTGTTATAAAGTAAGAATTGTGAGATATAAACTATTCTGAGGTAAAAAAAAACTTTATATCTTAGACTTTATATCTCACAAATCTGAGAAAAGATGTCAGAATTGCGAGATATAAACTTGCAATTATGTGTTATAAAGTCGCAATTGCGAGAAATTAAGTCAGAATTGTGAGATGTAAACTCACAATTGTGAGATGAAAAAGTCGCAATTATCTTTTAAAATGTTTTATTCTGTGGTGGAAACAAGCTTCCATACCGAAGCCCTCAAGCACACTGCAAACAATGCTGTTCTTACTCAGTGTTTTCGTCTTGTTTCCAGTCCAAATATCTAAAAACTCTTAAATCAAGATGCATTTACTAGATGAGTGAAATGACATGAGATATTAAGATATTTCCGTGGGAATTAATCAAAATGAAGTGAGTTGATGCTTAAAAAAAGCAAAATGATCTGCCAATGGGGAGAAAAATAATGTTGTTTCTGTTTGAATTAAGATTATTTTTCTGACTCCATTGGCAGATCATTTTGCTTTTTTTAAGCATCAACTCACTTCATTTTGATTAATTTCCCCAGAAAACAGGACATAATATCTTATGTCATTTTACTCATCTAGTAAATGCATCTTGATTTAAGAGTTTTTAGATATTTGGACTGGAAACAAGACAAAAATACTGAGTAAGAAAAGCATTGTTTGCAGTGTTTATTCTAGTGAGGGTCATAAAACGCTCCTGATAATCAGACCGTAGTTGATAAGACTCCAGAAACAACACCAGATTAAGACGACAGCGGTAACTGTTGCCGAGGCAGCGGACTGTTTTGACGTCTGATGTTTTTAAGTTATAAATCTATATAACGCTGATAAGTGATATCAGGCTTCACACGTCATTGTGTTAATAGAGACGGACAAAGCTCATGCTTTTGCAGAACTCGTGAAATGCTGGACGTTCTGTTATCAACCTCAGGAAATAATGTTGAAGTACTTGTTCAGATTATTTGTTTTTGTCTTGATTTATGTGAATATCAATTTTATATATAACAAAATTTGTTAGCCTGCATTCTTATTTTGTGCCTTAGCATCCTCAGTTTCCTGCGATTCACAGGATTGTTGCGCTTCAGATATACACGCATTTTTTATTCTGACATGCTTTTTTTGGCAAACATTTGTGTATTTATGTAGAAGTATTTTTATGCCACGTGCCTCTTTAATAAACTTCTGCATCTATTTGTGAATGTTGCCTGTTTTTAAGTCAGTTTTTGTTAATGACGCACATTTAGGGTCGTTTACACGACGCCGTTTTTAACTAAAAAAAGAGAACTTTAATGCGTTTCACTGTTCATTCACTCAACAGCAGCATTTCGGGGCCTGAAAATGAACATTTTTGAAAACTCTGCAAGTTTTAAAGCGATACCGTTATCGTCTCGGTGTAAACCAGTAATTTTCCAGCTGGAAACTAACCTTCACTATTTTTCTTGTTCAGTTATTTCCTGCAAATAGAAGGTCAATTGCATTGTGGGATAATTTTACTGCACATTTTGTCAAATGCAGTAGGTTATCCAAGATTTCCATGCACAATTTCATGTGATTTCTTCATGAAATTTGAGGACACAGATTAACTTTTGTGATTAAAATATTATTTGTAATTTTGTTTCTATTGCGTTTTTTCTACTGACTAATATATTTTATTATGGTATTTTATTTTATTTTTTCATTCATTTTAATTTTGTTTTTATTTTATTTTTTTATTATTTAAATCAAAATCTATTTCTTCTAATCATGTGTGTGTGTGTGTGTGTGTGTGTATATATATATATATATATATATATATATGCATGCATGCATACATAGTGTATATACACACACACACACATATATATATATATATATAAATATGTGTGTGTGTGTATATGTATATCAAATTTGTTTAAATACATTGTTTATTGTAATCGAATTTAGTTAAATCTTTTTTTTCTTCCTCTTCTTTTTTCTTAAAATTTTTTATTAGAATAAGAGTATTTTTTTCTCTAAACATTTCCATGGACCCTAGTTTTAAAACTGCTGTTCTGAATATAAATGATCTTTTTTTTTTTTTTTTTGCACATTGCATCAATACGTCTAACTAATAGATGTCATCATTATCTATTTAAATATGCACTAATATACATATATTTCCAGAACATAAATCTGAACATTGGATAAAGCTTTATACATAATTCTTGTTTTATTTTGTTGACATATTACAGTTAAAGGTTTTTACTGAGGGGATTTTGGATTTCTCTTTTTCTCACTGCATAAATCAGAAAATACTGTCAATACTGTCAAAAAAATTCATTTTCACAGTTTGTAGGAATAAATTGTTGTATAAAACCAGGCGAATGATATATAAACAAACCCTTCAGTAAAAACCTTCAGAATATAGACAGGAATAAACCTGTAAATTTTGGTGTTTATAACTGCAGCTGAAGTGGAGGACAAACTCGTTAAAGATATGTAGTGTAATCAAAATCTACAGACCCAATGGATAAAGTGCAATAAAATAAACACTTAAATGTGTATTTTGGATGTTTTCTGTCCACTAGTTTAAAACAACTCTATGAAACGCCAAACAGCCCAAAATCTCACAGTTAAATAATGCATGAAAAACTTTTTTTGCCTGTAGTGTCTCGCCTTGAGAAGATCACACTATCGGACGGAGAGCTTTAGTATCAGTGTGCATCTCTAGTTTTAGTTTTATTTCAGAATAACAGGACTTGATTTTCTCCAAGAGGAATTGATCATATGATGTGGCTGAAATATAATGTCAGCTCAAAAAGATGAAAGTCGTTTCATTCTGATTTTTATATTCATTATGAATAACGTGCACTCATAAATCCTTTAAAATAAGACGAGAACATGAGTTAAGAAAGTAAATAGTGTCCTTTTAGACTTCAGGTCGACGTAATGTGTTTATTAGTGTATTTGAGGGCATGAGCCGGTGATGTTTTCTATCTGTGGACTCCAGAACGGTGTGTGTGTGTGTGCACCGGATGTGTGTTTTTAGAGCGATGAGAGTGTGTTCTGCCCGTCACGGGTGAGATTAAGCTGTTTTACGCTGAAACGATCACCACAAACTGTGATGAGTACATCCCGCTGCCGAGTGGTTTTCCTGAACGAGTGTTATCGAGAACAGGCGATGAACCACACCATCAGTCTCAGACAGGCCAACTTTTGTTTTCTAGTACATTGGGTCCTGAAAGCATTCATTCGGACCAGAGATATTCTGTCGTCTCAGTGTAAACTCGTATCTCTGTGACCGTTTGTTTGCCAGAAGAATTATACAATCCTGCAAAGAATCCCAAACAAACATGAACAGATTGTTTGAAGGTCTTGTGGAAACATGAGAAGTTTGTGCTTTTCAACTTGTAATTCAGTTTCTCAGATATGTGTTTGGGCTTTGCGTCGTGTGTAATTGCTGGAGATGCACCGAAAAATTTTGGCTGATACCGATAATTCGTTATTATCCACACCGTTTTCAAGATTAACTTTTAAAGAAAAGCCGTAGTTAATCGGCAAGGGAAGATCTACACCAGACCAGAGCTTAATTTTGTGCAGAAAGCCAACGCTTTTTAAAGCATTTCAACTAGAGACGCAACAATGTGAAAATTTTGGCCGATAACCGATAATTCTTTATATTTGAAAGCCGATAACAGATATATTGGCCGATAAATCTAAATCCAAATTTTTATATACTTTCTGAGAGCCTGATCACAAAAACAAAAGTTTCATCATTAAAAGCCACGTCCCAAACACACAATAATAATGTTCTCATTATAATTTTATGAAGCCGATATCATGGCACATAACTGTATTTTCCTTATTTGAAGTGATTACAATCATATTTCAGGCAATTTAAAGCCATCATGTTGAACAGTCGCATCTGAAGGCTGAAGGAAATAATACATTATTTATCAGCTTTAATAAATCAAATTTTCTTATCAGGCCGATAACGATAACATTAAAAATGAGCATATATCGGCCGATATATCGTTCATCTCTAGTAATTGCATTTGCTGACTCACATTGCTTTCGAAAATCAGATGCATGCTGGGAATGTCTTTAGACAAGTTTGTTTGTCTTAATAGTGGTCTTTGTTCAACTTTGTTCTTGTGTAGCTGTGATTCTAACATCCAATAATGATCTAGTATCATTTACCTGGCCAGATGTTTCAGTTGCATTTCTTGCATAAGTTGCTCTAATAGTCATTGTTTTTGCTGGAGATCATCGTTCTTGGACTCGTCTGTTGTTTAATAATAATAAGCGCGTGTTCTTGCCCAATATGAGTATGATCTGTGCAGCTGTCCTTCATATAAAGCACATATTGTCTGTTTGTTTTGATGAAAAATGCTTTTCTTACTCAGTATTTTTGTCTTGTTTCCAGTCCAAATATCAAACATTTCTTAAATCAAGATGCATTTACTAGATGAGTAAAATGACATAAGATATTAAGTCTTGTTTTCTGGGGAAATAAATAAAAATGAAGTGAGTTTTTGCTTAAAACAAGCAAAATGATCTGCCAATGGAGTCAGAAAAATAATCTTGTTTCTATTTGAATTAAGATTATTTTACTCATCTAGAAAATGCATCTTGATTTAGGAATTTTTTGATATTTGGACTGGAAACAAAAACAAAAAATACTAAGTAAGGAAAGTATTTTTTGCAGTGTATGATCATCAATCCAAAACTAACTTGACACATTACAGTTTATTCTGACCGAGTTACGCAACCATCCACTGTTTGCCGTTTATCTCGTTTACTTGCTATTTGAGCTCTGAATATCCTTCATGGATGTTGTTGTTGCAAACTACACTAGCATTCAATATGTTGGGGTCTGTAATATTTTATAATGTTTTTGAAAGTCTTATACTCACCAAGACTGCATTTTTGTGATCAAAAATACAGTAAAAACAGTGAAATATTATTATAATTTAAAATAGCATTTTTCTATGTGAATATATAGTAAAGTGTAATTTATTCCTGTGATCAAAGCTGAATTTTCAGCATCATTACTCCAGTCTTCAGTGTCACATGATCCTTCAGAAATCATTATCATATGATGATTATCACACTTATGATTATTATCAATGTTGAAAACAGTTTTGTTGCTCTTGATTTTTGTGGAAACCATTTTTGATGAACAGAGTTTTCAAAGAACAGCATTTATTTGAAAAAGACTCTTCTCTAACATTTTAATGTCTTTAAAGAAAATCTGCTTTTCCCAAACCCTTGAACAGCAGTGAGTGTATATCCTCATTTTATCACTATACTAAACATGAAGCCAGAGCTGGTCACTTCAGTCGGCTCGTGTGTGCATCAAGCTTGGCAGGCCTGTAGTTGTTACGAGCATTTCTAAGTAATCTCACGTCACTGTGGAGTTAAATCCATGTGTTTCTGTTCATGTTTCTGCACAAGAAAACAGCCGGGGAGCATCTCAACCTGGCTCTCGAACCCATTTCTACACACAGCAGCACTAACGCTTCATTTCCCCATCAAACAGTGCTTTGTTTCAGCAGATAAACACACATTTTTGCCTCCCCGCACTGCTTTTCTTACTTAGCATTTTTGTCTTGTTTCCAGTCCAAACATCAAATATTTCTTAAATCAAGATGCATTTACTAAATTAGTAAAATGATATAAGATATTAAGTCTTGTTTTCTTGGGAAATAAATAAAAATGAAGTGAGTTTTTGCTTAAAACAAGCAAAATGATCTGCCAATGGGGAGAAAAATAATGTTGTTTCTGTTTGAATTAAGATGATTTTTCTGACTCTATTGGCAGATCATTTTGCTTGTTTTTAAGCATCAACTCACTTCATTTTGATTAATTCCCCCAGAAAACAGGATATAATATTTTATATCATTTTACTCATCTAGTAAATGCATCGTGATTTAAGAATTTTTGCATATTTGGACTGGAAACAAGACAAAAACACTGAGTAAGAAAAGCATTTTTTGCAGTGCTGAACCTGGCTCTCGAACCCTTTTCCACAGACAGCAACACTAACGCTTCATTTCGCCATCAAAGAGCGCTTTGTTTGAGCAGATAAACAGACGTTTTTGCCTCTCCGCTGACGCCCTCTCTGGAGCGCTGGCTGATTTTCGTTAAGTTCATCATTAGCGCTTATGTAACGCTGTCTGCGGCATGTCGTCATTGCTTACATCCAGCGCCTGTGTGAGATGAGGTGTGTGTCAGGGCTAGTTAAGCGCTCTAATAGTGACTATTCCCCAAACTCTCTCTCTTTGGCAGCGTGTCTCACACACCCGTTTAGTCTCACTCGAGCTGTTCATCATCGCACACAAACTCTCTCCAGCATGTTCTCGAGACACATGGATATGATATTTCCAAATGTGTGAAATGTTCTGTTACTTTTAGTGATCAGATGCACCATTTTTGACCCAAAAAATTACCATTTTGTTATTGTTTACTCTTAAAAAAATAAAGTTTTTTATGGGAATCGATGGTTCCACGAAGAAACTTTAACATCCATGGAACTTTTCCATTGGACAAAATGTTCTTTGTAGTGGAAAGTGGTTCTTAAGATTGAAAGATTCTTTGCACTACTGGTTCTTTTAAGGGTTCTCTGGAAACTCAAACTGGTGGTTCTATGGCTTTACTGTGAAAACCCACTTTTGGAACCTTTATTTTCAAGCGTTTGTTGATCAAAACCTTTGAAACCGTGCAATGAAAGTCAACGGGCTCCAATGTTGTTGGACCTCAAATGTATTTTGTGTTTGCAGAAGAAATGCACACAGGTACAGGAACCACATGATTACTAAATAAAGACAGAATTTTCATTTTTTGGCTGGACTGGTCCTTTAAAACAAAAACAAGAAATAAAAATAAAGGTTCTTTATTGGCATCAATGGTTCCACGAAGAACCTTTAACATCCATGGTACTTTTATATTGCACAAATGGTTCTTTATATTGGAAAATGGTTTTAAAGATTGAAATATTCTTTGCACTAATGGTTCTTTTAGGAACTTTTCACCAAAAGCTTCTTTGGAAACTCAAACAGGTGGTTCTATGGCTTTGCTGCGATAACCCACTTTTGGAACCTTTATTGTTAAGTGTATGTTGATCAAAACCTTAAAGAAATATTTTGAAAACCGTGCAATGAAAGTCAATGAGCTCCAAAGTTGTTGGGCTCTCAAACTTTCTTGCATACAGAAATGCATTGAACCACATGATTAGTCAATTTTAATTTTTGGCTGGACTGTCCCTTTAAAACCTTCGGCAGCTCTGTATTTGGCCACTAGGGGTCATCAGTGAAATGACGGACAGGTAAAACCCCAATGAGAGACACATTTGAAGAGGACAGGAGAGATTATGCATGTTAACCTTCTCTTCTTAATGGACCATAAAACCTGTATTTATCATAAAGTGCATGCAAGTTTATCGAAGCTGTTTCATAAATGAAAGATTGCATAACAAATGACTGCATTTATGATGCCAAGTGGAAAACCATTGAAATGACCGTTTTCATTCCATTTGACTTCATCACCGTCAGCTGTGTTATCAGTCTTATTTGTTTTTATAATTTTAGTCCTTTTTTTAGTTGTCTGCATCGTCATATCTCGAGGAAACGTCTGGAGCTCTGTCCTACTCAGATAAAAACTGCTTAAAGGTCTCCATGGTGTGTGATATAACCATCCGTTTGTGTTCCCGATGTCCGTCGGGATGTCATAATACCCAGCTTGCTCTAGGACAGGATCTCTGTTCTTTCAGAAGTGGCATATTTTTAGCAGAAAGGCCCAAACCGAACACGCTGCTCCCAAATACTTTCCAACATCTGCCGACCATCAGCGTGTCTGCATTCCTCAGCTGGATTTCCTTCACCTGGATCAAACCTCACTGGAAATATATCACTCCAGATGAAATGGGTTTAGAGACACACTGCAAAAATATGCTTTTGTCTTGTTTCCAAAAGCATATTTTGCAGTGCAGGGAAGATGGACAGATGCCCCGCGGATCTGGCCTACATAATGCATGATTACGGGCGTCATAAAAGTCTCAGATCGAAGATAAGATCGATATTCATTAAACCCATGTGCGGTGTCTAAACAACAAGTGCATGAGTGGCTTGTTGAGGAGTTATATAAAACGTTAAACCATTAAGACCGCCTCTTCCATGTGATGTTTTAGCTCTGAAAGCTCCCGTAAACACAGACTGGAGCTCCGTTTGGAAAAGCACTCTAGATTCTGGGCGTAGCTCCATGGTTTCTGCTATTGCTGGGTCTCTTAATTGTTTTCTTGAAGGAACTAAATGAGCGAGAGTCTCAGGTTTTATTGTAGGAAGCAAGTAGAGTCTCACAGTTCCCCAATAGCATTCCATTCAGCAGAGATAAAGAGAGAGAGAGAGAGAGAGAGAGAGAGAGAGAGAGAGAGAGAGGGAATGTGTTGTTATATAACCATCCCTTCATTCAGTCAAGGATTGTCTCTCAATTCACGCATGTTTCAACATCTTTCCATGAGCATTCAACGACTCAACTCGAGGTGTTCAGTTCATAAATAAATCTTTTATTTGTAACATATAAAATTAGATCATTTTACACTTTATTCCAGTATGACAATGTTCAAATAAAAGAGCTACATTTGTGATAAATAATATTAATAACAACAATAAAACATTCATTCAACCTTTTCTGATCATGTCGTGGAGTTGGATTCCTTTAGCTGCCAAACACTGAGGATGCGTTCGCCCACACCAGGAGGGAGTGTGTGACCGTGGACAAACTCAACCTTGACCAGGTTCATAGTCTACCAGTTGTACGTTTTTTGCATGTGCATATCTACAATTGGGAATACACACATACACACACACACACACACACACACAAGTCTACAGTTTGGTTCATGTTTTGTATTTAGACATCAACATATACATCAGGAATTGCAATATTTACATCTTTTACAGGTTGCTCCGTAACGAAGCTATAAAACGTAGCGCTCCAGTGTGGAGCGAGTCTTTTCCAAAATGCTGACGCGGCCTCAGCAAACAGTGCACTTCAAAGTCCCCGTAATGTAAGTCCGTAATTGACCGTTCGCAAAGACCCGCCCCCTTGAGTTACTGTTGCTATGTCCGACAAGCCACGCCTCTCTCACACACACACCATGTTCTCACGCAGTGAAAAATACATCGCGGAGCAGAGAGGACACTGACAACACACTGACACACAGGACAGACCAGGGTGCTTACTTTCAAATTTGGTCATTTTTTAACGAAATTTCAACAATAAATACGGTTTTGTGGCTCTTTAATGTGTCTGACGGATCGCTCGGTTAAAGCCACTCGTGAACCGATCATCTCTTCCTTCTAGTTCATTTATAGCATCAAATAAACATGAATGAACATCAGAAGGAATGTTGTTTTAACCGTGGAAAGACGTCAGTACACTCCGCTTTTCAAGTTCAAATCCTCCGACGTTATTCTACTGACTGCTTTGTCGGACAAAAATGGCGGATTATGATTGGTCAGATCGCCTGTCAATCAAACTCCCTGCGAAGGGTCAATTCCGTGGGAATCTAGTTACAAGAGGAGTCGATTGGCCGGCGGACATGCCCCCCCCATCGGGTGTCGGGATGGGGATTCCCTTCCGCTCAGTCTCTGAACTTGTGGATGTCGTTGAAGAGTCTGTAGAAGGGGTAGGTGGCGTCGTTGCCTTGGGCGCAGTTATAGGTGCACTTGCAGGACTCGATCATCATGACGTTCTTGTTGAAGGTCTCGCCGTCCTCGCAGCGAAACTTGACTCGGATGGTTCGGGTTTGCTGTGGGCTACAACACCGGCCGTCCACACACGAGCCGCAGAATCTGGGCCGATACTTCTTCAGACTGGAGCATCCGGCGTAAGAGAACTTCACCGGCTGCATCGACTTCTTGGTCCGGTTGCATTTCTTTCCTTTCTGTTGGAGGACGCAAGGATTAGTCACCTTCATTTTATACAGCGCTTTTACCAATATAGACTGTTTCAAAGCAGCTTTACGGTGATAATATGAAAGAGATTGTTTTGGCTTTACAGCAGCTCTAGAATAAAGTTATTGTCCAGATAAAGTTAGGTTTGATTTTCCGAATGCATCGCGATTCTCTCTCGAATAGATTCTGAGCTTAGTTTTTAAGAGCAGATGCTTTGGAAACATCCGTACTCTGCTTGCTTTCAATGCCTTACTCACACACACCACTTGAACCTTCTATAAAATAATCACTCATAAACTTTGAAAAGGTTGAAGCGAATTACAAGGGTGCAGTCATCTTGCATCATAAAAGACTTCTGAGGTGCGAGTACATTGAGCATGTGGTTAAAAACTAGCCTAGAGCGCCATCTGCTGTTGAAAAACTACGCTTAGAATCGGTTCAAGAGAGAATGGCGATGCATTCGGAAGATATTGGAATCGATCCACGAATCGCGATGATCGATTGTCCCAGCCCTACAATGCAGTGTGTTCGTGTTATTGAAGTGGCGTTGCTTACCTTAAGGCTGGTGTATGGTGATTGGCTGCACGGACGGACTTCGCAGATCCGGGTTTCCTTCACCAGTTTGCAGTCGCTGTTGTCGTTGGTTATCCTGGTGGAGATTCCCGTGCCGCAGGTCTTGGAGCACTGGGACCAGGGTGTGGTCTGAACTATGCACTTCTCAAACTGACGGGATTCCGGCTGAGATCGGAATGCTGCGAATAAACAAAGTGCTGTTTAAAACTTGATTCGCATGCAAATCGTGAATGCCAATCCAATGTTCAAGTGGGACTAAAGACCCCTCCGATGAACACAATGAAAAAAAAATCCGGGTCAAAATGACCCGAGGGAAGGATGAGTGTTAAAGATCTTACCAGGTAAAGATTTGAGTCCAGCCTTCACGATGGAGATGAGCTCGTTCTTGTTGGTGAGGTCGCTCTCGGAGTCGTCAACCATTGGATCGTTGCCAAACTTGTCGGTGGATTCCCGATGCTTCCCGTCGTCGCAGACCCACTCCTCGCAGCATTGCCCCGGCACTTTGACCAGCCTGGGATTGGCGCATCCCAATGTGGGAAGGGAAAGCTCTTGCGGGCAAAGTGGGATGCATCCCACCGCCCCATCAATGCAAGTGCACTGGTGTTTGCAGTTAGGCTGGAAACTCTCCCCGTTCTGGTAGATCCTGCTGTTGTACTCGCACGGTCTTCCCTCAGATTTGGCTGTGAGAGAAAACGAAAGGTATATTTTAAATCTAATGCTCACATTCCACATGCAAAACTCCCCCCTCCTATCCACACATGCTTTCCATTCAGTGTCTTTTACCAAGCGTAATGAGAAACATACCTCGGCAGATGCCTCTGGTGGCCCCGTGGCTGGCCCCGAAGTTGCACTCCAGACCCTTGGTGTGGTCGCATGGCTCGGTCTTGCTACAGTCTTCGTTCAGTTGTCTGGCACACACTTTACAACAACCGCAGCCATCCGAGACCAGACTGACTCCAGGAGTGCATTTGGGAAGCTCCTGTGGGCATGAACATGGCACTGGGCAGCTGGAGAAAACCTGAGCGGAAAAAAACAGGACACTTTAGTGACTTTCAAGTCAATAACCATATGTGAAAACCCACTGGGGAAAAAAACATAAAACGTGTGGATGTTCCCTTTCAGTGTCTATGGTGTAATGTCTACACTGTAAAAAGTGATCAGTTGAATTAATAATTTTAAGGCAACAGGTTTCCTCAGTTTATTTTAAGTAAATAACTTCATGCTTATTTGAAAAAAACTAAAAAAACTAATGAGGAATTGTCAAGTTCACATAACTTAATTTTTTCAAGTAAGCATTATGTTTATTTACTTAATAATTTAAAGGCAATGGGTTTCCTCATTTTTTTAAGTAAATAAACTTAATGCTTAATCGAAAAAAGTAAGTAATAGGGAATTGTCAAGTTCACATAACTTAATTTGAGCATTAAGTTTATTTACTTACTAATTTTAAGGCAACGGGTTTACTAAAAAAATGAAGTAAGTGAACTGAACACTTTTTACAGTGAGTTTGTGAAACTCAAAACTGATTCTCCAATGAATGGGTTAACACTCATTTGGATATCATATAACTTCTATAATAAGCAAACAAACGAGTCGAATGAAAGTAACTTACCACACTAAAGTGCCCAATAAGGATGACGATAACAGCCCAAGCAAACATCTTCGCTTCTCTCTGTACTGTAGATTGTTGTATCAAACGAACAGTTAAAGTCCTCGCTCGTGTAAGGTCGCGGTGCGCTGACTCGTCGCGTCGCGTTCTCGGTTAGTGCTCGTGCGTCTGAAGGCGTTCGCGCTCTGAGAGTGAAGACGCGCGCGACGCCTCTTTTATACACCAGTGGAGCCTGACGTCACCATCGCTGAACTGTTCCGAAGGAATGCGAGGAATGTTTCTTGGCGCGTTTTCCATCCGAGCTAAGCACCACCCTGTCTAACTTTCTTCTTTTTTTCTCTTTCTCTCACTTAAATGAATTTTCCCCTCTCACTGAACACATTTTTTACTGTTTCCCCCCTCTATATTTCTCTTCCCCCTTCTCTCTCTCTCTTTCTCTGCTATTCACGCTTCCTTTTTGGATTTGCGTAAAGTTAATGCCTAAAGAAACCATATATTATGTATCTAAATAAAGCGTTCTGGAAGCATATTCAAATGTGTAAAGAAGCTATTTATGTTGAGGTTCAACATTTCTGTTTGCTACCCCTAGCTAACTATTATAAATAATGTAACGCATTCTCCTATAAAAGCAACCTGTGCGGTAACTTAAAGTTTTTAAAACGACTTTTTTGGTGTGTGTGTGTGTGTTTGGGGGGTTAATTTTAAGTATTATGTCACCAACATCATCTTACTAACCTGCTTTATTTTGGCTAACGTCATGTATAAGTTATTAGCCTTATTACTCGGCTTAGAAATATTTGGTCGCCCCCAGGGGTCTATTAATGGCGTTACGCCATTAACCATAAATTAATCCACGGCACGCGCGCGCGTTCCCTTGCTCAAATCAGCTACGCGCTTTGGGGAACTGTATCAAAATTCAAACATCCATTTTAGAAATACAAATGCTTAAAAACTCATCTATGCCATCATGCACCCTATTCTGTGCGCGTTTAGAGACGATCTAAACTCAAACTTTACGGCTTCTATTTTTGGCTCCGCTCGCTCCTCTCTCTTGACTCAACAGCTCTAAGTGATTCCAGATGTGGAGCCTGATTCCAGACGTAACAATATTACCATATTTGGTCTGGGCAGTAGCTTGCATTATTAACATTTCTGCTGGAGTTATCCAACCACAAAGCATTCCTGACAGCTTAAAGCGTCCCTACATATGCTCTCTGTGGAGGAAATTCCTCCAGCTAATTTAATATGCATGCAGTCTGTCCATCACAAAGTGAAAGAAAAAGTGCAACAGGCATCCAGTTTTCCACATAAGATGTAAAAAAAAAAAAAAAAAAGTGCACTGTTTTTCTCTGAGATTCCAAATAAGTGGCATTCCACCGAAAATCAGAGATTAGAAGTTCTTGGATGCACAAACCAAACCGAGTGTGAGAGCAAAGGAATGTACAATTGTGCATTGAATAGCTCTTTCCACAGGCTCTCGGAGAGCAGAAGTGTGTGGACACTGAGACGTCCTGATGGAGAACGCTTGGCACCTGGAGTCAGATTCTTCTCATATCTCAGGTATGGTTTACTTCAACGTCTTTATGGACTGAGTGCTTGTGGCCACAGTATTCTTTGCACTGGGTTGCATGTGTGTTGTTTTCTTCTGATCAGTCTTGTGTATGAAAATGCATCAGATCTGTTCATTGAGATAGAAATCCCTGTGGTTTCACTGGTTTTAGCTGATTTTTCCCAGATTGCGACACTAGATGGTGATGTGCTGTGTCATAGCAGTAAAGATGATCTGTGAGAGTGTTTGACACAATCTTAAGTTACCAGTGTTGGGGGAAGTTACTTTGAAAAGTAATGCATTACAATATTGCATTACTCCCTTAAAAAGTAACTAATTGCATTACGTAGTTAGTTTTTAAGAAAAGTCATGCGTTACATTACTTTTGCATCACTTTTTCTCACATGGGCTGGGCATTTTATAACAAAAAGTGCTATTTTTGGCCACTTTATAAATGTAAAGACCCTTTCACACCAAAATTGAAATGATTAAGCCTCAGGCTGAATGAAGTGCAAATTCATGAATCCAATTAAACGTTCAACACTTCACCAATAAAAACAGAGTATAAATATAAATATAATATAAATAAAATAAAATAAATAAAAAGTCATTTCTAGTAGTCAATATAAAATACATTGGTCAATAAAGTGAGATTAAGTTCATGCACGTATTTAATTTAATTTAATTATTGGAGTTTTGCATAGTGTGATTTTTGCATTTAATTGATTTTATTCATTTTTAGGAATATTGAAAAAAAAATTGTGCAAGTGAGATGAGTAAATGCACGCTCACATTTAGTCTACAATAACCATCATGTTCACACACACACACACACACACACACACACATTTTTTCTCAACATGAGGACAGGAGAGCTGTCAGTCAATAAATGGGAAAACAAAGTAACTTGCTTTACTTATTTGAAAAAGTAACTGAGATTTTTTGTTGTAAATTTTAAAGGTAATGCGTAACTTTACTAGTTACTTAAAAAAGTAATCTGATTACATAACTTGTAATGCGTTTCCCCCAGCACTGCTGGCTACCATGACTGGGTAAAATCACATGTATAACATTTGAATCAAGCAAAATAGTTGATACCTCTGCTGGAAAATCCAGTTTTAGAACATGATAGCACTTTTATTAGAATTTGAATTGGCTTGTAGACCATCTTGGACCAGAACCACACCATCTGAAGCTGGTCAAGCTGTTTTGGATGTAACATGGTGTGATGTTTTTTAATGACCAGCCAGAAACTAGTTCCCATGTTCCAGACACTGTTAGCTGACCAACAGTTGACGCATGTGGCTTGGGAAGTGTGCAGAGCGTATTTGTTGAGGAGCATGTCAATTTCTGAGCCAATCACCTGAGCTGTAAATGCTGGAAAATGACATCATGGTAATGCTGATTACTATTGGCTTTTACTATTGACTATTAGCAAATAATAATTTGCCAGAATACGTAAATGCTTTTAAATGGCTCTCAGTGGTGAAAGATGCTCTTTATATAGTCGAATGGCTTTAAAAACCCAAACAGCTTGGTTTACCAGCATCAGAAATTAGTTTAAACTATCTTTTTTATCACTATTGTTTATCATTTGAAACCAAACTTCTTTGTTTGATACGCCACTTGCTTTTTATGCATGAGCAAAATGACTGACGGGCAGAGAGTGTTCCTGATTGGCTAATAAAAGGTGAGCTGCTTCTCTGATTTGTTTTTGATTTGTAGTGTCTGTTTGACATTTTATGTGTGATATTCTTCAGCTGTTCAAATATTTTTTAAGGCCACTGTATGTCAGGTGATATAAGTCATAATTTTCTCAATATGGATCTAGGTGGTTACTAGGCATTGCTACTATGTTCTAGGTGGTAACTAGGCATTGCTAGTATGTTCTGTGTGGTAACTAGGCGTTGATAGTATGTTCTGGGTGGTTACTAGGTGTCGCTAGGGTGTTCTGGGTGGTTACTAGGTGCTGCGTGTTGCTATGGTGTTCTGGGTGGTTACTAGGCGTTGCTAGGATGTTCTGTGTGGTTACTAGGTGCTGCGTATTGCTATGGTGTTCTGGGTAGTTGCTAGGCATTGCTAGAAAGTTCTGTGTGGTTACCAGGTGTTGCTAGGGCGTTCTGAGTGGGTTACTAGGCGTTGCTAGGATGTTCTGAGTGGTTACTAGGTGTTGCATGTTGCTATGGTGTTCTGAGTGGTTACTAGGCATTGCTAGGATGTTCTGTGTGGTTACTAGGTGTTGCTAGGGTGTTCTGAGTGGGTTACTAGATGTTGCTAGGATGTTCTGTGTGGTTACTAGGTGTTGCTATGGCGTTCTGACTGGGTTACTAGGCGTTGCTAGGATGTTCTGAGTGGTTACTAGGTGTTGCATGTTGCTATGGTGTTCTGAGTGGTTACTAGGCATTGCTAGGATGTTCTGTGTGGTTACTAGGTGTTGCTAGGACGTTCTGAGTGGGTTACTAGGCGTTGCTAGGATGTTCTGAGTGGTTACTAGGTGGTGCTAGGGCATTCTGAGTGGTTACTAGGCGTTGCTAGGATGTTCTGGATGGTTACTTGTTGTTGTGGTTGCTAGGATGTTCTGGGTGGTTACTAGGTTTTGCTAGGGTGTTCTAAGTTGGTTACTAGGCGTTGATAGGATGTTCTGGGTGGTTACTAGGCGTTGCTAGGATGTTCTGTGTGGTTACTAGGTGTTGCTAGGGCGTTCTGAGTGGGTTACTAGGCGTTGCTAGGATGTTCGGAGTGGTTACTAGGTGTTGCATGTTGCTATGGTGTTCTGAGTGGTTACTAGGCATTGCTAGGATGTTCTGTGTGGTTACTAGGTGTTGCTAGGGTGTTCTGAGTGGGTTACTAGGCGTTGCTAGGATATTCTGTTCTGGGTGGTTACTAGGTGTTGCTATGGCATTCTGAGTGGTTACTAAGTGTTGCTAGGCGTTTCTAGGATGTTCTGGTGGTTACTAGATGTTGCATGTTGCTAGGGTGTTCTGACTGGTTACTAGGCTGTTGCTAAGGGGTTCTGAAAGACTAGGAAAATAACTGCTATGATGCTAGAAAGTTCTGGGAAATTACTCAGCTGTTGCTAGGTGGTTGCTAAGGGCTTTTTGGTGCTACTGTACATCAAGTGATACCAGTTGTTATTTTCTAGCGGCCTACGTTGAGTTTCCCCCAGTGTTTGAGGTGAAATGAAGTGTCCAGTGAGAACGTGAGCTCATGAAGGGTTGACATCTGTTCGGGCGCGGGGCTTTTAGGAAACAGTGCTGTCATTGTGTTCTCATTTTTCTATTCTGGAATTACACATCCAGGAACCATTACAAGAGCGTTTTTCATTTGT
>CM040837.1:33901396-33913896 GCA_022828995.1 Vimba vimba | reverse complement strand
CCGAGAGCCCAGCAGGAGCACGAGCTGTACGTGTCGGTCCTGAAGCAGCGGCTCGGGCTGGAGGTGCTGGAGCTGCCCGCGGACGAGGCGTTGCCGGACTGCGTGTTCGTGGAGGACGCGGCGGTGGTGTGCGGAGACACGGCGCTCATCACGAGACCCGGGGCCGAGAGCAGGAGGAACGAGGTACGGACCAGAGAACACAAAACCTGTAACAGAGGCTTTCGTGCACTTGATTCAGGCGCGCGCGCGCACCCGAGTGATTTGATTCGTGTCGTCAATCTATATTAGAATAATGCTCATGGTTTGTTTTCATGTTTTTTTGTTGTGCATTTTCAACTACAATGTGTCAAGTTTTACTTTTCCTTAAGCTTGAGGTCAAGGGTCATTCCTGAGCTTTCTCCTTTAGTAACCAGTTAATGAGTTAAATGCATGAACTGGCTGTGAAGTTTCGTGAAAACTGTTCATGCATGTTGTGCAACTTCCTGGCATAAAAGCATGAACAACTTATGCGGAGATTGACTGGCTTATTGGTTTAAACCAAATATACTGAATCAATATATGAAGAGTTCAGATGCAAAAGCCTCTAAGTGCCATCTGAAATTTTCTTCTAGAATGATCATTTTTATAAAGCTTGTATATTTAAGTTCAGTAATTTCACTTAAATGACAATTAATAGGTAATTTGCTTTGCCAAATATACAAGCTTCTAAAAATGATCATTCTAGAAGAAAATGTCAGATGGCACTTAGAGGCTTTTGCATCTGAACTCTTTATATTGTCCTCAAAGATTCAGTTTTCATCTTTTGCATGCACGTGTATCCAACTTTTCAAGTTTTATCTAATAATGTAATACATTTTATAGTTAACAGACATTTGTTAAAATGCATTTTGTTTCCTTTAGTTAAAGCTACAGGACTAATTTCTTTTAATATCAGTCTAATGCATTAAACCATGTTAGCGTTTCAGTGCACGCGGGTTTCGTGACATCATCGAAGTCCCATTTCATTGGCTAGGTGCCAACCAATAAAACGGCTCCTTTGACCCCCCCTCCTCCCGCCCCCCTTTCTCTCTCACCGCCTCTGAGTTTCAAGTGCTCAAGTTAGTTTTGCACCTGATATATCGCGAAAAGAGTAGCAAAAGTCAAGGCGCGAAATTTGAAATTGCAGTGACAGATTTGAGAAGTTGCAAGTGCCTAATTGAGGAAGTACCGCGAATGTGAATGTAAGATTAAACGCAAAATATATATTACAAGTTTGTGTCTGTCGTTGTATTTCTGTGAATGGCATTTTACACGATTTGTGTCTACTTGTCTGCAGCTTCAGATTCAGAATACAGGTTTGTGACTATTGTTTGCGAGTGCAAATTTCAACATTCAACTTCAGATTTTTATTTGACAGGTTTTCACATTGGAGCTGTGAGTGTAAATGTTCATGTACAAGTACCAATATTTATTGTACAAGTTCTCAAATTCACATCTACGTGCTCTCGAGTTTTGCAACTGATTTACCTTCATAGTTTACCCCAGGTGAACCGGGATTTGTTTAGCAGTGACTATTGGAAAAATTCATGGATTGTTGCATCACTGAGGAATTTAGGTCAAACTCAAACTGATGCCATTTTAAATGCTCAATTCAGGGAAACGGCAAATGACATAATAGGCGTGCGGAAGTCAAGCGCTTAGACCTATATTTACTGTCAGCTCTGGTGAAAGATCACGGCCTGTGGCGTTCGCTGAAATGTGAATCTGTTTGCTGTGAATAAGCCGCTTCAACACTCGACATCTCCTAAAGCACGCATTGTGTCTTTGTGAAAGAAACTTGGATCAAGGTGTTTAGGCCCTGTCGTTCCAGTGCAGTTTGGCTGAAATGAAGAGTACTCTTGATGAGTACAACGAGGGTTGTGTGGAACGGCTCGTTCTTTCAGGAGCACAATTTAGCGTTATCTTAAATCTTGGAGCCGCTGCTTTAGGAACATTTTTTAGCGTCCACACACCGTAGCTAAGCTAAATGCACAGTCTGGCGTTTATAAAACTGTCGCCGTTGCCCTGATTCTGAAAGGCTCTGCTGATAAAAGAAAGGGTTTCAGATATAAAACTGCTGCCAGTTGGAGCACAAAAGCTGCTCGTAACACACTGTTGGCCTTTGGCCTCTGTGGAGTTTGTGGTTAGACATTAACCTTGCTTTACTCACCATCTTGTGTAAAAATGCATTTCCAAAAATGGGTCATAACATGCTGTGTGTTTTACCACAGTAAATGAGTCCCTAAAACCACTTTCACCATGGTAAACTCCAGTTTCTCCAATTCTAACTGTGTTTGCCTGTTTCCCTGTTGCTCTCAGATGTGAATAATGCACTTTTCAATATTGCATCGTATATCATAGCTCTTATTCTGGTCAAGAATATAAGTCAAGTTTCTCTTGAGCTTGTCGCTCATATTGCAGTCGCAGCTGTTTAACTCGGACACTAAATGTATTTCACCATCTGCTACAGAGTGTGTGTGAGCTTTCATGTGCATTGATTGGTCTAAATACACACACACACACTCTTGTTGTTCACTGTTGCGTGACTGATGTTTAGCGACAGATGCATCGATAAATAGCACTTAACTTTGACCCCACGCTGCTGAACTATTAATGAATATATCTTCTAAATATGAATATATTTATTTTAACCTTATTTTAGATTTGCCTGTAAAGGAAATGCATAGGCTATATACAATAGAATTAATTTGTTATCACTTTAGTAGATTTGCTTTTGTATGAGGAAGTACTTTCATCCAAGTCTTAAATGGCAACGTTGAAATTAATTTGCAATGCAATCGTCTGATGCAGAAAATTCTGCTGTTTTAATATTTCTTTAGAATTAAAATGCCCATAATATGCGTTTTGGTATATTCCCTTTCATGTATGTGTAATATAGATGTTTGTGAATGAAGTTTCAAAGATCAAAGTGGATAAATCATTTCTGTCTCCTTAAAGAAAGAAGTCGTCAGTAATTCCAGACTTGCTTTCTGCTTAATTTATGTAGGTTTGTAACTAATTTGCATAATGCCCTTCTCTGGTCTTGATTGGCTGAGCAGCATCTCTTAGCCCCGCCCTCAAACACTGTAGTTTATCTGAGCCTGGAAGAGTTTGGTTCGTGTTGTTCATGTCGAGAAGACGCTGTTTTCTGCTGACAAAGCAAATCCACTTTGATGAGATTGATACGGTAAAACCCACGCCATCGTATCACTGAGATCAAGAGCTGAGATTCAGATATGATAATGAGCGTTTGGTTTCTGACCAATCAGAGCAGAGTAGACCAATCACAACAGACTGGGCCATGAATATTAATAATATTCATCTGTTTTGATGTCTTGAGATTATATAAACAATCTAATCTACTCGACCTTGCTGTTCTGTTAGATAAACTCCCTTTAGAACAGAATGTGCATCTGAATGAAGTTTAAGGTCATGCATTCAGATCAACACTGGATTCTGACCAATCAAATGGAGAAAGAAGTTGTTGTTCGTACTTTTGAGGTTTTGTTTAATGAAAGCCATGAATGTTCTGGTGCTAATAGTGCAGTGATGCTGTCGTGACTGCATGATTGGCAGAATCGATTTCATTATAAGTTGGCGTGAAGTTTCTGATCTGTCAGTTTCTTCATGAAAGTTTAATGAAGTTTTGATGTGTAAAAGCACATGAGGGGATTTCTGTCAGATAAAATGGGTCAAATGTATTTCTGATGGCGCATTGACTTTATAAAGTGATGATTGATAAGCTGGAGTGTATTGTGAGCATTTTCTTTCTGAACTTCATGCAGAATGCTGTATGTTTTTAAAGTGAGTTTGGCAGGAGGCAGTGTTATTATCATTAAGTAAAACTATTAAAGGCGTCATGAGCTGCATTTAAAAAAAAAATGGTAACACTATTTTACAGTGTCCTTGTTACATATGTTACATGTACTAACCATAGTAATAACAGTAAATTATGCATAATTACATGCAACTAACCCTTAACCAAATCCTAACCCTATAGTAAGTACATGTAGTTGCTTAATATTACTCAGTACTTAGATATATAACTACACTGTAACAATGACACCTTAAAAATAAAGTGTAACCAAAAATGTATAATATTCAATGTTAGCAAGATTTTTTACATCAAAAAACATCCTGATTCAGAAGTAATAAGCTTCTCTTTGAAACACTGGCATCTCATTCAAGACTTGGAAGTAAACACCCACTGCTTTGATTGGCTAGCCAGTTTAGCATATTAAAATCATTTTCAATGCCCCTACAATTACACGTGTGGATTCGATACAGATGTTATCTCTGTAAAGCTGCTTTGAAACAATCCACACTGTTAAAAGCGCTATATAAATGAAGATGACTTGACTTGACTAGATGTGGAAAAATATCTTGTTGCATAGTTGAAACATTTGCCAACAATGTGAAACATTTATGCGTATTACATATGCTTTATAAGTCTTGGTTGTGGCAAATAAAGTTCAGGTACAGCTCTAGAGATAACTTATATTTCATGTAAACGGAATTATGAATGAATGTACCATAATTTGTCGCACTGTTGTTCTTATAGGCTATTCAGAGTGAAAAACGTATACATTGTCATTTGCAGTGTCGTGTTTTAATAAAATGAAACGTGTTGAAATGTCTTACCAGAGATTTCTTACCTGAACTATTGTAAAAATAGTATTTACAAACTTTTAAATGATATTTTAAAAAGTAAAAACTTTTTAAATAAAAAGTCGTCAGTTCTAATGTTATTGTTCTATGATTGGTGGTCCAGCTGTGAGACTTCAGAGGGCCAAGCCATAGCAAATCATTGAGAGACAAATTTCAAATGACAGAAACATTGACCAATCATATCGTCCCTCTAAATGGGTGGAGCTTGTTATCACTAAGTTTATGACAATTTTCTCCTAAAGGGAAACACGATCAGAGGGAAAAAACATTGCTAGTTTATTATCCACACCGTTTTCTAGATTAACTTTTAAAGAAAAGCTGTAGTTAATTGGCAAGGGAAGATCTACACCAGACCAGAGCTTAATTTTGTGCAGAAAGCCAACGCTTTTTAAAGCATTTCAACTAGAGACGCACCGAAGTGAAAATTTTGGCCGATAACCGATAATTCTTTATATTTGAAAGCCGATAACCGATATATTGGCCGATAAATCTAAATCCAAATTTTTATATAATTTTTAAGAGCCTGATTACAAAAACAAGTCTCACCTTTAAAAGCCACATCCCAAACACACAATTATGATGTTCTCATTATGATTTTATTTAGCTGACATGACGGCACATAACTGTGTTTTCCTTTTTTGAAGTGATTCCAATCATATTTCAAGCAATTTAAAATCATCTTGTTGAACAGTCGCATCTGAAGAGTCTCAGCTGAAGGAAATAATACATTTTTTATCGGCTTCAATATATCGGACAAATTTTCTTATTGGGCCAATGACGATGACATTAAAAATGAGCATATATCGGCCGATACCGATATGGTGCCGATATATCTTGCATCCCTAATTTCAACCCCAGTGGTTATAAAAGAAACCCTTCGAGGAATTGTCAGTCATTTAAAATCTAATAGGTCAACGGATTTTATTCTGGCCGCCATAATTGTTAAGCTTTATTTGAGAAAACAGTCATTTTGCAGAATTACTGCAATTTATTCCCAAATCCTAAGTTTAATTACATTCATTTAATCCAGTCTAATGATAATATTTATTATCAACATTGGTAATGAGTCGACTTGCATTAAATTTAGTTGGTTTTGTGTATCATACATTTTGCAACCCGGCCAGTCGTCCCCATATCCCGCTGAAATCACACTGATTGTGTGATGGTGCAATTATTTGTAATGATGATTTGCAGTTTGTTTTGGTGATAACTCTTACACTCACTGTGCTGTTGTTTGCTTGTTGCATTTCTTGCTGGACACGGTAAGCTAGGCTGATTTAAGGCTCAAGGGTCGCGGTTCGCGGTTCGCTACTGATGATTAAACAGAAGATGAGGCTCACTGAAGCTTTTATTCAGGGTTACAGCAAACGGCTTCCATCAAAACAATAACAAAAGAAGAACAGAGATATAAAAATAAAAACTCATTTCAAATATCATTAAAGCTGTAATGGAATGTTATTGATACTAAAATAACAGTGTCAGGAGGATTTGATCCAGTGTATGATGCGTAATAGTCCACAACTTCCTTACTTGAGTGAAAGTACAGATACTGGTCAAATATTACTCTGTTACAAGTAAAAGTGGTAAAGACCGATTTTTGCTTAAGTAAAAGTACAGAAGTACTTGTTTTTAAAAGTATTTAAGTATTGTGATGGATTTTTTAATTAATCATTACTAACATCTGTTTTTCTTGCAGGAACAACATTCATATGCTTTTAAATGTATGTTCCTCTTTGACGAAAACTCGTGACTTTGGTTGTGTAAGTAAAAATAACAAATATGGGAAATGAAACTACACAGATGTCTTAACTTGAAACCTTGTGGTTACCTAGTAACAAGAGGGCTTGTCTATGAAGAACCAATTAAATTGTGGGGGAATTATGTAATGTTTCACGTCATTTTGCCACACCCCTTATTCTGTAAAAACTGTTGTATTCGTGTTCGCTGGTGGGATTCTCAATGGAATTTGTCTGAGATCCTCCGGCCGGGATGTATTCTTCTTTTTGGGGGAGATTATTGGAGAACTGCTCAGGATCTCCTTCAGCCGTGATTAAAGCATTTAAAGGACATTTGCTGAAGTCTGTTGGTTTATTAGATAGGGGAGCAAGCTAGTTAGGGCTAGGTGACTCGGCCGACGTCGACTCTAGACGGGCTAGAGTATAAATATACTAAACGTCGACTGTAGACGCGCTAGAGTGTAAATACACTAAACGTCGACTGTAGACGCGCTGGAGTGTAAATATACTAAACGTCGACTCTAGACGGGCTAGAGTATAAATATACTAAACGTCGACTGTAGACGCGCTAGAGTGTAAATACACTAAACGTCGACTGTAGACGCGCTAGAGTATAAATATACTAAACGTCTACTATAGACGCGCTAGAGTGTAAATACACTAAACGTCGAGTGTAGACGCGCTGGAGTGTAAATATACTAAACGTCGACTGTAGACGCGCTAGTGTAAATACACTAAACGTCGACTGTAGACGCGCTAGAGTGCAAATACACTAAACGTCGACTGTAGACGCGCTAGAGTGTAAATACACTAAACGTCGACTGTAGAGGCGCTAGAGTGTAAATACGTTAAACGTCGACTGTAGAGGCGGTAGAGTGTAAATACACTAAACGTCGAGTGTAGACGCGCTGGAGTGTAAATATACTAAACGTCGACTGTAGACGCGCTAGTGTAAATACACTAAACGTCGACTGTAGACGCGCTAGAGTGCAAATACACTAAACGTCGACTGTAGACGCGCTAGAGTGTAAATACACTAAACGTCGACTGTAGAGGCGCTAGAGTGTAAATACGTTAAACGTCGACTGTAGAGGCGGTAGAGTGTAAATACACTAAACGTCGACTGTAGAGGCGCTAGAGTGTAAATACACTAAACGTCGACTGTAGACGCGCTAGAGTGTAAATACACTAAACGTCGACTGTAGAGGCGCTAGAGTGTAAATACACTAAACGTCGACTGTAGAGGCGCTAGAGTGTAAATACGCTAAATGTCGACTGTAGACGCGCTAGAGTGTAAATACACTAAACGTCGACTGTAGACGCGCTAGAGTGTAAATACGCTAAACGTCGACTGTAGACGCGCTAGAGTGTAAATACGCTAAACGTCGACTGTAGACGCGCTAGAGTGTAAATACGCTAAACGTCGACTGTAGACGCGCTAGAGTGTAAATACGTTAAACGTCAACTGTAGAGGCGCTAGAGTGTAAATATGCTAAACGTCGACTGTAGACGCGCTAGAGTGTAAATACACTAAATGTCGACTGTAGACGCGCTAGAGTGTAAATACACTAAACGTCGACTGTAGAGGCGGTAGAGTGTAAATAAGTTAAACGTCGACTGTAGAGGCGGTAGAGTGTAAATACACTAAACGTCGACTGTAGAGGCGCTAGAGTGTAAATACACTAAACGTCGACTGTAGACGCGCTAGAGTGTAAATACACTAAACGTCGACTGTAGAGGCGCTAGAGTGTAAATACACTAAACGTCGACTGTAGAGGCGCTAGAGTGTAAATACACTAAATGTCGACTGTAGACGCGCTAGAGTGTAAATACACTAAACGTCGACTGTAGAGGCGCTAGAGTGTAAATACACTAAACGTCGACTGTAGAGGCGCTAGAGTGTAAATATGCTAAACGTCGACTGTAGACGCGCTAGAGTGTAAATACACTAAACGTCGACTGTAGAGGCGCTAGAGTGTAAATACACTAAACGTCAACTGTAGACGCGCTAGAGTGTAAATGCACTAAACGTCGACTGTAGACGCGCTAGAGTGTAAATGCACTAAACGTCGACTGTAGAGGCGCTAGAGTGTAAATACACTAAACGTCAACTGTAGACGCGCTAGAGTGTAAATGCACTAAACGTCGACTGTAGAGGCGCTAGAGTGTAAATACACTAAACGTCGACTGTAGAGGCGCTAGAGTGTAAATACACTAAACGTCAACTGTAGACGCGCTAGAGTGTAAATACACTAAACGTCGACTGTAGAGGCGCTAGAGTGTAAATGCACTAAACGTCGACTGTAGACGCGCTAGAGTGTAAATACACTAAACGTCGACTGTAGAGGCGCTAGAGTGTAAATACACTAAACGTCAACTGTAGACGCGCTAGAGTGTAAATGCACTAAACGTCGACTGTAGAGGCGCTAGAGTGTAAATACACTAAACGTCGACTGTAGAGGCGCTAGAGTGTAAATACACTAAACGTCGACTGTAGAGGCGCTAGTGTAAATACACTAAACGTCGACTGTAGACGCGCTAGAGTGTAAATACACTAAACGTCGACTGTAGAGGCGCTAGTGTAAAAAACGTCGACTGTAGAGGCGCTAGAGTGTAAATACACTAAACGTCGACTGTAGAGGCGCTAGAGTGTAAATACACTAAACGTCGACTGTAGACGCGCTAGAGTGTAAATGCACTAAACGTCGACTGTAGAGGCGCTAGAGTGTAAATACACTAAACGTCGACTGTAGAGGCGCTAGAGTGTAAATACGCTAAACGTCGACTGTAGAGGCGCTAGAGTGTAAATACGCTAAACGTCGACTGTAGAGGCGCTAGAGTGTAAATACACTAAACGTCGACTGTAGATGCGC
Source organism: Vimba vimba (assembly GCA_022828995.1). NCBI lineage: Eukaryota > Metazoa > Chordata > Actinopteri > Cypriniformes > Leuciscidae > Vimba > Vimba vimba. Next base: position 33,904,601 of record CM040837.1, on the reverse strand, counting down.
TAGAGTGTAAATACACTAAACGTCGACTGTAGACGCGGTAGAGTGTAAATACGCTAAACGTCGAGTGTAGAGGCGCTAGAGTGTAAATACACTAAACGTCGACTGTAGAGGCGCTAGAGTGTAAATACACTAAACGTCGACTGTAGAGGCGCTAGAGTGTAAATACACTAAACGTCGACTGTAGAGGCGCTAGAGTGTAAATGCACTAAACGTCGACTGTAGACGCGCTTGTGTAAATACACTAAACGTCGACTGTAGAGGTGCTAGAGTGTAAATACACTAAACGTCGACTGTAGACGCGCTGGAGTGTAAATACGCTAAACGTCGACTGTAGACGCGCTAGAGTGTAAATACGTTAAACGTCGACTGTAGAGGCGCTAGAGTGTAAATATGCTAAACGTCGACTGTAGACGCGCTAGAGTGTAAATACACTAAACGTCGACTGTAGACGCGCTAGAGTGTAAATACACTAAACGTCGACTGTAGACGCGCTAGAGTGTAAATACACTAAACGTCGACTGTAGAGGCGCTAGAGTGTAAATACACTAAACGTCGACTGTAGACGCGCTAGAGTGTAAATATACTAAACGTCGATTGTAGACGCGCTAGAGTGTAAATACGCTAAACGTCGACTGTAGACACGCTAGAGTGTAAATACACTAAACGTCGACTGTAGACGCGCTAGAGTGTAAATACACTAAACATCGACTGTAGACGCGCTAGAGTGTAAATACGCTAAACGTCGACTGTAGACGCGCTAGAGTGTAAATATACTAAACGTCGATTGTAGACGCGCTAGAGTGTAAATATGCTAAACGTCGACTGTAGAGGTGCTAGAGTGTAAATACACTAAACGTCGACTGTAGACGCGCTAGAGTGTAAATACACTAAACGTCGACTGTAGAGGCGCTAGAGTGTAAATACACTAAACGTCGACTGTAGAGGCGCTAGAGTGTAAATACACTAAACGTCGACTGTAGACGCGCTAGAGTGTAAATATACTAAACGTCGATTGTAGACGCGCTAGAGTGTAAATACGCTAAACGTCGACTGTAGACACGCTAGAGTGTAAATATACTAAACGTCGACTGTAGACGAGACCCAGGTACGTAGTTAGGTTGAGGGAAAAATCTACCACAGTATCAAAAGTAAATGTCAATGCATTGTTTTATTAATGTTGCATTGTTGTATGTAATACTTACAGTACCTTATGCCTCTGAATCTATGCCTACCCTCATATCAATATCACATGTATTTCTAGAACACAGTTCCAGTAGTGGGATTGAATGTGGGATTGAATAAGTCACTCAGTAACGTCCACAATGGTGTCGGAACCTCAAATGGCTGTTCCCTCAAATAGTGCCCTATTTAAAGTTTTTGGGCTTTTAGTATGAATATGTTAGCCTTACTGTTATCTATAAGCCAAACAATGCCAAAAAATCATATTTAGAAGACCAAACCCAACATAGAAAATGAAAATCAGATTGATGCCAGAATCCAATGCCAGATTGACATTCATCTCCAATGTTGGACAGATGTTGTATTGTGGTTGAAAATGAAAATCGGGTTGAGCGTCAGAAACCAACATCAGTCGAGTTCTGAAAATCAAACCCCTTCCGAAATCAAACCCCTGCAACCAAAATCATCCCCTGACTGACGTTACTACTTTCTACTCAAGGATTTAGTCCATAGAAATGTTGAGGAGTAAAAAGTATGATATTTGTCTTTCAAATGTAGTGAAGTTAAAGTAAAAAGTTTCCAGAAAAAATAATATTATTAATAATAGTAAAGTACAGATACTCAAAAAGTGTACTTAAGTACAGTAGTCAAGTAAATGTCCTTTGTTACTGTCCACCTCTGCATGATAGTCAGGTCTGATTCACTAAACAGTGGAATGGCCACAGTTGCTCAATCCAGAACATCTGGACTTTGTCATTGTCAAACTTGGTTTCACGGTTCACGTCTGTGCTGATGTTGGTTTCCACTGACAACACTTGAGCTCATCCCTCAACAAACCAAAAATTAGTCCCTCGGGTGCTCTTTGGTCATTTCTGACCGAAAAAGTTTACGTTTTGATTTTTAGAATTTTTTTACTTCATCGGAATGGTACGAAACTTGGGACAAGTTTTGGCACTTGCTATGTGAACACACACACACACACACACACACACACACACACACACACACACACACAAAAAAATCATGGACATGATTTCGAAAAGGTTAAATGGTCCTGAAAGAAAGAGTCACACTTGTGTTGTTCGCACATTGGAAATGAATGAGACTAATTTCCTCTAGTGGAAGCGTTTGGTACTGCAGCCGAACACACTCTCACTAGCCGCGTTTCCATTACCCTTTAAATTGCGCAAATTGAAAATACGCTCAATGGAAACACGTCAATTTCGCAAAAACTCCCATTTATCACAAAAAAGTTTTTACGCTCACATGAGGTGGTTTTTCAGGCAATTCGAAAAAGAAATATTTCGCAAAACTGCAATTGAAACAGTTTTTGCGCATTTACAGTCACCTGACGTAGACGACGCAGTGTGTTTGGACAGAATACGAGACAGAGTTCTTTATTAAATTCATAAAAGACAAAAGAATTACAGGAATACTGGATTCTAAACCTCAAAGAAATGCCACAATCAAGACCTCGCCGCAGATCTGAGGGAGAAACACCTCATACACAGTATAACGGTCTTTCCTTGCCATCAATGCCTGGATAACACGCCTACGTCTCTTTCCATTAATAATAATGTCTAGTGCGGTGGCTGTGATATATAAACCTACCAACATCCGTTGGCATGATTTTTGGAATTACTTATCACGAGAGGAAAAAAATTACGTTTTAGTCGTATAACATCAGTTAATGGAAACGCTTCCATTTCGCAATAGTTTTTATCGATATTTAGAAAAAAAATCGCAATTTTTTTTTCAGATATCAACCTCAAATTTGGAACACGACTTGTTTAGATTTATGGCTTTGATTTTCTTGCAGTTTTACAGTAAACATGTTTTGGAAAATATACATTTTATATAAAAATTAAAAATGGTATTTTTGTGCATTTTTCATAACAATAAACGTAAAATCCTTCACTTTTTAAAACTTTTTCCACTTCAGCAATAATCTGCCAAGTGTCGTCTCTGAAAAGAGATCAAACTTCAGTCTGTCGCTCTAAAGCATTCAAGATTTACCACAGTTTAA
>CM040837.1:33883896-33898896 GCA_022828995.1 Vimba vimba | reverse complement strand
TAGGGTGTTGCTAGGTGTTTTCTCTCTTGGGTGGTTTCTAGGGTGTTACTAAGTGGTTTCTACTGTGTTTTGGATGGCTGCTAGGGTGTTGCTAGGTGTTTTCTGCTGTGTTTTGGGTGGTTTCTAGGGAGTTGCTATTTAGTTTCTAGTATCTTGCTAATTGGTTTCTAGGGTGTTCTGGGTGATTTCTTGGGTGTTGCTAGGTTGTTTCTAGGATTTTGCTAGTGTTATTAGTGTGTTCTGGGTGGTTTCTATGGTGTTGCTCGGTAGTTTCTAAGAAGTTGCTTGGAGATTTCAAAAGTCTTCTGGGTGGCTGCTAGGGTGTTGCTATGTGTTTTTTTTGGGTTTTCTGGGTGATTTCTAGGTTGTTGTTGCTAGGTAGTTTGTTATTAGGGTGTTCTGTGTGGTTTCTATAGTGTTGCTAGGCAGTTTCTAAGATCTTGCTAGTTGGTTTCTTGGGTCTTGCTAGGTGGTTAATAGCATGTTCTGGGCAGTTGCTAGGGGGTTTCTAGGGTGTTGCTTGGAGATTTCAAGAGTCTTCTGGGTGGCTGCTAGGGTGTTGCTATGTGTTTTCTTGTTTTTTCTGGGTGATTTCTAGGTTGTTGTTGCTAGGGAGTTTCTAGGATGTTGCTAGTTTGTTATTAGGGTGTTCTGGGTGGTTTCTATGGTGTTGCTAGGTAGTTTCTAAGATCTTGTTAGTTGGTTTCTAGGTTGTTTCTAGGTAGTTTCTAAGATCTTGTTAGGTGGTTTCTAGGGTGTTGCTAGGTAGTTTCTAAGATCTTGTTAGTTGGTTTCTAGGGTGTTGCTCAGTGGTTTCTATTGTGTTTTTTTCAGTAATTGCACACTCTGGTCTCCGTGATCTTCTCTAGATATATATTTAGTCCCTTTGGGATTTTTTCCGCATGTTTTATCGTCCAGCAAATTAGTAAATTTGATGACTTGGTGAAACAACAGTGTTCAGTTTTTGCACTGTAACTCATGAACACACTCATTTGAACACCAGTTTATTTGGACACACATCACTGCATTACATTGTGTCTCAGCTGAATGAAGTGATTGTTAGTGAGAATGGTGAAACGAGAATAATTAAAAATGCTAATGAGCCAGGGTTGCCAAGTTGTCCTGTGGAATTCGGGCTATTCTTAAATTGTTTAAAGGTTTGACATATTGCATAAACGCTTGTATTGTAATGTTTTACTCGTTTTATGATCTACCCATGTTAAAACTGTGCTAGATGATTTGTATGATTTTGAATACATTATGATATTTATGATTACTTTTATATATAGTGATTTTAAAGTTTCACAGTGACTGTAAAATATGTATTTTAGGTATGGAAGTGCATATTTTGATGTTTGAGATGGGGTGATTGGGTTAGATTTGTTAACCCTGAATGTGCACCTCAAAGGTCTCACGCAAGAACCGCTTGTTTGCATTGAAGCCTCAATGTCTGTAAATACACCCTGAGATGTTGCTCTAGATTTGAAGTACAGTAGTTTTGCCATCTGCGTGTGTGTGTGTGCTCAGCTGTGTGTGTGTGTGTGTGTGTGTGTGTGTGTGTGTGTGTGTGCGCGCTCAGCTGTGTGTGTGTGTGTGTGTGTGTGTGCGCGCTCAGCTGTGTGTGTGTGTGTGTGTGTGTGCGCTCAGCTGTGTATGTGTGTGTGTGTGTGTGTATGTGCTTGCGTGTGTGTGTGTGCTCAGCTGTGTGTGTGTGTGCGCTCAGCTATGTGTGTGTGTGTGTGTGTGTGTGTGCTCAGCTGTGTGTGTGTGTGTGTGTGTGTGTGTGTGTGTGTGTGCGCGCTCAGCTGTGTGTATGTATGTGCGTGTGTGTGTGTGTGCGCTCAGCTTTGTGTGTGTGTGACTGTGTGTGTGTGTGTGTGTGTGTGTGTGAGAGTGAGTGCATGTGTGTGTGTGTGTGTGTGACTATGTGTATGTGTGAGAGTGAGTGCGTGTATGTGCATGTGTGTGTGTGCGCGCTCAGCTGTGTCTGTGTCTGTGTATGTGTGTGTGTGTGTGTGTGTGTGTGTGTGTGTGTGTGGTCTGATGCACACTAGGGTTTTGTAGGGAGTAAGTGTTTGAATGTTCAGAGATGTCGGTCAAAGTTAGCATGTTGTGACTTCTATCTGTGTGTGTGTGTGTGTGTGTGTGTGTGTGTGTGTGTGTGTGTGTGTGTGTGTGTGTGTGTGTGTGTGTGTGTGTGTGTGTGCTCTCACCAAGGCCAAGTCCTTCTGTCTCACACCAACACATGAAGAATTTCTCAGTTCTGAGTGTGAGAAAGTCTGTCAGTGCGAAAGTCAACTACATGTTATCCAGTACGCAGAGTTTTTTGGTCACAGATATTAAAACATCAATTTAAATCTACATAAAAGCACCTGGTAAGCCAATATTAATTCAGAGTCTAAACAATTGCATATATTTACTGAACATCAATAGTTTAGCAATAATAAAGGAATAACTCGGATTAAGACGTTTATAATTTTGATTATTTGCTGAGAAATGTGTTTGTTTTACTGCAATTTTATCGCTATTCATTTTAATATAAATTTTGTACACATATTTTACTGCTCTTATGGTTACTGTGTTTTTGATTATAATCACCTAATCATGTCAGTATTGTGTTTACATGAGCTTAATCATAGCCATTGTTGCAGATGTGTGAAGGGTCTGTCAGCTCCCAGCATGCACTGCAGCACTTACCTATATGCTATTTGCATTTTCTGTAAAGCTGCTTTGAAACGATGTATATTGTGAAAAGCGCTATACAAATAAATGTGAATTTAATTATGTAACACTTTTTTTTACAGAGGAAAACACACTACACACACACGCGCACACACCTGAGGATTCACACTTACGCAAGCATCCTCTCCGTGTAACCTTGCGTTTCAGCGTTTCGTACTAAAAATGCATGTTTGTGTGTGTGTGTGTGTGTGTGTGTGTGTGTGTGAATCTACTGGCATGACGTGTGGAAAACGAGAGCACTTTTAAGGTTTTCTTTTTTCCTCTTCTGTCCGTGTCTGTGTCTTTTCCCAGGATTGAGTTGATCTGAAAGGCTGGTGTGGAAGACAACAGTAAACAGTTAACGTTGTGTAGTTAGTTAGCAGCAAAGGTCATTGTATGATTCACACACTGCTGTGGTTTAGGGTGAGTTGATGTATGAAATGAGGTAAATCTCACCTCATACACTCACGTGGCCTCACACACACACACAAACACACACACACACACACACACACACACACACACACCGGGCTGGATTAGGCTTCAGTGCAGGAAAAGAGCTGTTTGATTGACACAACACGTGTGTGTTTCTCATTCATACTGTGAATACATGTTATTTTTCTCCTCCGCTGATGGACACACACTCCGTTAGATCCAAACCCACCGGCACGTGTTTTCCCTGATTTAAATCCCAACTGCTCACGGATAACTAAATGATCTGAGTGTATGAGAGTGTGTGTGTGTGTGTATGAGTGTGTATGTGTGAGTACATGAGTGTGAGTGAGTGTGCATGTGTGAGTGTGCGTGTATGAGTGTATGAGTGTGCGTGTGCATGAGTGTGCATGAGTGAGTGTGCACGAGTGTGCATGTGTGAGTGAGTGTGCATGTGTGATTGTATGAGTGTGCGAGTGTGCATGAGTATGCATGTGTGTGAGTGTGCATGTGCGTGAGTGTGCATGTGTGAGTGTGCATGAGTGCATGAGTGTGCTTGAGTGAGTGTGTGAGTGTGTGAGTGTGCATGAGTGTACATGAGTGTGCATGAGTGAGTGTGTATGAGTGTGAGAGTGCATGAGTGTACGAGTGTGCATGTGTGTGAGTGTGCGTGTGCATGAGAGTGTATGTGTGAGTGCATGAGTGTGCGGATGAGTGTGCGTGAGTGTGCATGTGTGAGTGTGCATGAGTGTGCATGAGTGAGAGTGCATGAGTGTGCATGAGTGCATGAGTGTGCATGAGTGTGCATGAGTGTGCATGAGTGTGCATGAGTGTGCATGAGTGTGCATGAGTGTGCATGAGTGTGCATGAGTGTGCATGTGCGTGAGTGTGCATGTGTGATTGCATGAGTGTGCATGAGTGTGTATGAGTGTGTATGAGTGTGCATGAGTGTGCATGAGTGTGAGTGAGTGTGCATGAGTGTGCATGTGCGTGAGTGTGCATGTGTGATTGCATGATTGCATGAGTGTGCATGAGTGTGCATGAGTGTGCATGAGTGTGCATGAGTGTGCATGAGTGTGCATGAGTGTGAGAGTGCATGAGTGTGCAAGTGTACTTGAGTGTGCATGAGTGAGTGTGTGAGTGCATGAGTGTGCGTGTGTGAGTGCATGAGTGTGCATGAGTATTATTTCTTATAGGGATGCACCAATATGAAAATTTTGTCCGATAACCGATAATTCTTTATATTTGAAAGCCGATATAACCGATATATTGGCTGATAAATCTAAATCCAAATTTTTATATAATTTTTGAGATCCTGATCACAAAAACAAAAGTCTCTCCATTAAAAGCTCTGACCCAAACACACAATTACACTGTTCTCATTATAATGTTATGTAGCCGATATGACAGCACATAACTATATTTTCCGTATTAAAGTGATTCCAATCATATTTCAAGCAATTCAGAACCATCATGTTGAACATCTGAAGAGTCTCAGCTGAAGGAAATAATACATTATTTATCGGCTTTAATTTATAGGCCAAATTTTCATATCAGGCCGATAACGATAACATTAAAACTGAACATATATCGGCCGATATCAATATGGTGCCGATATATCGTGCATCCCTAATTTCTTATGAAGTCTTATACTGTAATGCGGTATAAAAACTAATTAAAAGGGATCGTTCCCTCATGCGTGTTCAGTCTATAGTCCTTATGTAGCTCCGCCCCTTTTCAGCGCCGCACTCATTGTCTTTTGACTTCCGGTTTGTATTTCCACAGCGATCTTACATATTTATAAATGGACTGCTCATTTTAAAATTTGACATTTGTTATGACATCCGCCTCAAGTCTCCCTGTGGTGAAAATCCAGCTTTTAATGTTGTTTATGTGTCTATGTGGTGTTTTTAATATGCTTTACGACAAACCATGTGTAAATTCATAACTCAACACCATTGCTGAGTATTTTCTCCTTAAAACTGCAGTGAACCAAAGACAGTCTCAAAAACACGCTTTGAAATCGCTGGTGTTTCTGACGTCACAAACTACCTTGTAACCAATCAGATCAACGTGTGATCGTCAACCAGTGGATCTCTGAGCTGAGTGAGTGAGTGGAGGCGGGGCTCATTTGCATATTCATAGAAGCGCACATACTAAATGAGGCAAGGGTGTCGAGTTACATTCAAGATATTTTAAGGCATTAAGACATTTTTTTCAAGGAAAAGAAGTTTAAATATGTCATTTTGGTGATCAGAGATGAGCTTTGAGGGATAAAATTATTGACTACAGGGGGACTTTCAAACATTACAATGCTCATGATAACTTTCCTTAACTCTACAATATGCAAATCCACATCACCAGCTAATTACTCTTTGACAGCGAAATAGAATTATACAGAGCTACCGCAAAAACGGAAGTTCAAAGACAAAATTCTATAGACGTTTCTCTTGCGCATAAAGTATATAGGCTATAATCAGCCGATTATTTTGACGATTAATCGAGTACTCGTATAATTTAACAAGTGAACAATAGCCTTTAAAATGACTTAAAATGCATATATTATAACAATGAGGCAATAATAATTGGTTCACAAAGTATAGTTTTATTGAACAACACTTAAAATACATAATGTGAAGGAAAGGAAAATCTTTTGCATTTTTAGTACATCGTTGTCGTGTAAACGCACCCTCATTTACACTCTCTCTCTCTCTCTCTCTCTCTCTCTCTCTGTATGTATATGTGTATATATATATATATATATATATACACACACACACACACACACACACACACACACACACACACACACACACACACACACACACACACACACATACATACACACATACATACACTCACTGGTCAGTTTATTAGCTACACCTGTTCAGCTGCTCATTAGCATAAATATCTAATCATTTTTTAGTGAATTGTTCCTTTTAATAAACAGAAAGAAAGAATCCAAAGGAAACTGATGCAGTAATTCTCTCAGAAACATGTATTTTCCAGGTTTGTCTGTTTCTTATATTGCTGAGCCTGCGGTTCTGACCACACACACACACACACACACACACACACACACACACACACACACACACGTGTCCTGCACCATGTTTCTCACGTGCTTTATGGATTTCAACCACAATCTGACACTTTTGTGTGTTACAATGATGTGTGTGTGTGTTATATAATGATGATTCATAAACACTTTTGCTCTATAATTGTAAGTAATGCAAGTATTGTAGTTTTGTAGTTTTGTAGTTGTCGGTTCTGGTTGGTCTGATGTACGTCAGTTATGTCTGTACAAAAAAAAAAGTTCAGTGACTGAGATCCAGTGAGAACCGTGTTATTTTTGGTCTCAGATGGACATCATTGGTGTGTGTGTGGGTGTGGGTGTGAGTGTGGGTGTGGGTGTGAGTGTATGTGAGTGTGTGTGCGAGTGTGTGTGCGTGTGTGTGCGAGTGTGTGTGTGTGTGTGCGAGTGTGTGTGTGTGTGTGTGTGCGTGAGTGAGTGTGTGTGTGTGCGTGAGTGAGTGTGTGTGTGCGCGTGTGTGTGTGTGTGTGTGTGTGTGTGTGTGTGTGTGTGTGTGTGTGTGTGTGTGTGTGTGTGTGTGTGGTCCTCACTAGTTAAAAAGGCTTATAAATCTGCCAAAACATGTTTGTATTCGATCTCGTGTTTTGCACGTTTCTGTAATGGTTGGGCTTGTGTTAGTTAAGCGATAGAAGATATCATTGACCTGATATAAAATCATACGTCTATGCGTTGTACTCACTAATATAGTGAAACAAATGTGTGTGTGTGTGTGTGTGTGTGAGAGAGGAGTCCGCTCTGAGTTATGACTGCAGCACATGGCCTGTGCATGACATCACTGGTTCATCAGCGTCCATAAACAGAACACACATGTTCCCTCTGGCATGTGTGTGTGTGTGTGTGTGTGTGTGGCGTGTGTGTGTGTGTGTGTGTGTGTGTGTGTGTGTGTGTGTGTGTGCATGAGCAGACGTCATTGTTTCTCGGTGACCTTTGTGGACAGGGTCGATGACATCACCTGTAACTCACACGCTACGCTCTTAAAGCTGGAGTGTGTGTCATAGTTTAGATGCTTATTGGACCTTATTTTAAAAGTGTGTCTCATATTTCACTTTAATGTTCGCAGTCAAACAGAAGTCGGTCGTTCACTCCCTGATCAGCAGATATCGACCAGCACAGCTATTCTAATGTTGGAAGTGTCCGACCGCTGAGATACAGAACTGAGTGGATTGTTTTAATTATTCATATTAATTATAATATATTATTATTTTTTTACCATGTAAATTATTTTAACCATACATTGTAATAATAATATATGATAATAATTAAATCTGTAAAATTAGTGTAAAATAATTTACATTTATTTTTAATAATAATTTATAATTTGTTAATTACTGTTTTATTATTTTATGTTTTAAATTATATAATTAATTGTAGTATTATTTTATTTTATTATTTAACTTTAATAAAATATTATCATTTTGAAACGTCCACTTATTTTCTGATTTATTTAAAAATATAAATTATTATTGTTATAATTATTTAAATGTTATTTTAATCATAAATTATCACTATTTTATTGTTTTATAATGTGAAAATTGTTTTGATTGAATTTGAATTATATATGAATATTTATTATGATGTAAAATTATTTTATAAAATCTTATCATAATTAATAATAATAATAATAATGCATTTTAATCAAATTATTATTTTTTATTATTATTATTATTTTATTGTTTTATAATGTAATTATAAATGAATATTTGTTATAATGTAAATTTTTTTTATAAAATCTAATCTTTATTATTATTTTTATTAATCATTTAGCATTTTAATCATACATTATATTTATATATTTTTTGTTTTATAATGTAAACATTGTTTATTTTATTTTAATCATTAATTCTTATTACTATTTTATTGTTTTATAATGTAGAAATTATTTTTATTTTAGTTTTAATTATAAATTATGAATATTTTATTGTTTTATAATGTAATTATAAATGAATATTTGTTATGATGTAAAATGGTTTTATAAAATCTTATCATTATTATTATTATTATTATTATTATTATTATTATTAATCATTTAGCATTTTAATCATACTTTATTATTATTACCATTTTTTTTGTTTTATAATGTAAATTATTTTATTTTATAAATTATTTTTATTTATTTTTTATTTGTTTTATTATATAATATATAATTATTATTTATTATGTTATTATTTTAATTTAAATCTAATTATTATTATTATTATTATTATTATTATTATATTTCTGTTGTTGTTATTATTTATTGTATTATTTTATGTAAAGATCCACTGATACGGTAGAGAAGGGTGTTGTTTGTGAAGCCGTTATTGTACGAGTTGTTCGATCTTCTGTGGTTCCAGCTGTTTTCTCCATCACTTGTGTGTGTGTGTGTGTGTGTGTGTGTGTGTGTGTGTGTGTGTGTGTGTGTGTGTGTGTGTGTGTGTGTGTGTGTGTGTGTGTGTGTGTGTGTGTGTGTGTGTGTGTGTGTGTGAACGCTCACACCGTTACCTCAAACACCAGCCGCTTCAGGAATGATAATGACAGAAACATTCCCGCTGGAAAAACACACACTGATTCTTCTCCTCTTTACGCACGTCTGCGTCTCCTTCCAGTATCCCAGCATGCACCTGTGCCGACCTGTCCCATGATGCACCTCTGCATGCCGTTCCTGTGAGGACACGTCTGTGTTTGAAGGAGATTCACACACACACACACACACGCACGCACACACACGCGCACACACACACACACACACACACACACACACACACACACACACACACACACACACACACACACACACACACACACACACACACACGTATTGATCTGGATATTCATGCAGGAATGCCTCAGATGTAGATCTTGTTGCATAAGCGTCTGGAAACTTCATTCTTCATTCTCATATTCACTATCAGTGTTTCTGTGACACGATTTATTAATCTCTGTTAACGTTAGTTAATAAAAAACACAGCTGTTCATTGTTGGTTCATGAATGTTGAAATGCATTAAATAATATTAACAGATGCAACCGATGAATTGATGAATTAGAAAATGTTGAAATTAAAATTAACTGAGATTAATAAATGCTGTAAGTTTTGTTTATTGCTCATGTTAATAAATGGAGCCTTATTTTAAAGTGTTTCCTTTATTTTACAGTGTAGAATTATTTTTATTTTATTTTAATAGATTATTAATATTATTGATAATTTAATTATTAATAAATTAAATATTATTATTATGTAGAATGTAGAATTATTTTATGTTTTCATTTTAGTAAATTATTTTACTGTGTAAAATTGGTCATTTAATTATTAATAAATTAAATTATAATTATTTTACAATGTAGAATTATTTTAAATTTCATTTATATAATTTATTTTATTGTGTAAAATTGGTAATTTAATTTTTAATAAATTAAATTATTATTATTTTAATATTTCTAGAATTATTTTATAATTTCAGTTGAATAAATTATTACTATTGCTGTATACATTTTGTAATTTAATAATTAATAAATTAAATTGTTAATATTTTACTATGTAAAATACATTTAATTATTATTATGTATAATGTAGAATTATTTTATGTTTTCATTTTAGTAAATTATTTTACTGTGTAAGATTGGTCATATAATTAATAGCCTACATTAAATTATTATTTTAAAATGTATAATTATTTTATAATTTCATTTTAGTAAATTATTATCATTTTACTGTGTAAAATTGGTCATTTTAATTATTAATAACTTAAATTATATATTTTTTTACAATGTAGAATTATTTTATAATTTCATTTATATAAATTATTTTATAGTGTAAAATTGGTAATTTAATTCTTAATAAATTAAATTATTATTATTTTACTATTTCTAGAATTATTTTATAATTTCAGTTGAATAAATTATTACTATTGCTGTATACATTTTGTAATTTAATTATTAACAAATTAAATTGTTAATATTTTACTATGTAAAATGCATTTAATTATAATTATGTATAATGTAGAATTATTTTGTTTTCATTTTAGTAAATTGTTTTAATTTTAGTAAGTTATTTTACTGTGTAAAATTGGTCATAATTATTACATTAAATTATTATTTTACAATGTATAATTATTTTATAATTTCATTTTAGTTAATTATTACCATTTTACTGTGTAAAATTGGTCATTTTAATTATTAATAACTTAAATTATTATTATTTTACAATTTAGAATTCATTTATATAAATTATTTTATAGTGTAAAATTGGTAATTTAAACATTTATTTACCATTTAAATTAAATTATTATTGTTTTACTATTTCTAGAATTATTTTATAATTTCATTTGAATAAATTATTACTATTTTGCTGTATACATTTTGTAATTTAATTAATAAAGTAAATTGTTATTATTTACTATGTAGAATTATTTATAATTTTAAATTAATTTATTATTATTATTATTATGTGTAAATAATTGGTGATTTTTTTACAGTGTATCATTATTTTACCATTTAATTTTTAATAATAATAATAATTGATGATATTTTATGTACAATTATTTTTGTATTTAATTGGAATAAATAATCATTATTTTTAATGACACCGTTCGTTGTTTAGTTCAGTTGAACTGATGCTTTTTTGATGAAGTTTTAATATATAATATTTTAATGCCTGTAACTGTTAGCTGATCACCGAAGACAAAATAAATTATATATAAATATTACAGTATGATTATATCATTCTACCCATTTAAACTGTGAATATATAGTAAAGTGTAATTTATTCCTGTGATCAAAGCTGAATTTTCAGCATCATTACTCCAGTCTACAGTGTCACATGATCCTTCAGAATGATCGAGAAACATCTCATGTCATCACACACACACACACACACACACACACACACACACACACACACACACAGCGTCAGCTGTTCGCTAGAGTCATTAACCGTCTGATGTCCATGTTGGGTCATGTGACCGTCGTGAACACACACAGGTTATTCAGGAATGTGTGTGTGAAGTTATTCATGTCACGACTCAAGGCTTCTGGAGACTCTGACCTCAGTTATCATCATATTTCTCAGGCAAGTTTAACATATATCATGTAGAAACACGTGGATTATTCCTCTCAGTAAAGCAAACGTGTGTATACGCAAGATCTGCTCCAAACTACGACTCGCATCTTTTCCTTTAACCACAATATGAACCTTAAAGGTTCACAGATTTAACCCTCATAATGCATTAAAAACTGGGTTACACTTTATTGTACAGTGTCCTTGTTACATATGTTACATGTACTGACCATAGTAATAACAGTAAATTATGCATAATTACATGCAATTAACCCTCAACTAAACCCTAATCCTACCCTAACCCTATAGCAAGTACATGTAGTTTAATAATATTACTCAGCACTTAAATATATAATTACACTGTAACAATATGTAACCCTTTATTTTAAGGTGTCATTGTTACACTGTAATTATATATTTAAGTACTGAGTAATATTATTAAACTACATGTACTTACTATAGGGTTAGGGTAGGATTAGGGTTTGGTTGAGGGTTAATTGCATGTAATTATGCATAATTTACTGTTATTACTGTGGTAAGTACATGTAACATGTAACAAAGACACTGTAAAATAAAGTGTTACTGTAACCTGTTGCATTCCCGGGATCAAACGTGTGCTTATGAAACTGTCATAACTTCATGTTTTTCAACTACAACCATATTGTATCTGATCAGTAACTTAATGAGTAAATTAACAAAAATGTTACCATGTTTTTACCGTGCTATTACTTCATTTACCCCCTTTTTGTTAATTCAAAAATCTAGTATATATATATATATATATATATATTTATCAATGTTTATGGGAAATTTTATTTGAATATATCATTAAGATGAAATTTATAAAAACATATAATTTGAGAATTACCATTGACTTCAGTGGGTTTAATTAAACTCGTGACAAACTACACTTTCTTTTTCTAACAAAACAACATCAGTATTAAATTAATGTTTTTAAACAAAATATATGGATATGGATTTTACTTGCATAAACTTTAACTTTCAGATGATTGATAGCCTGAATCTGCAGCTTTCCTTTTACATATTTACACTATTAGATCCATGAACTTCTGATCTACAAACAAACATTAATTTTCTATTATTACACACGTAATACTTTCACAGATTCACATTTTTGTCGTTTACGTGGAGACCGTTTTCAAAAGTTTGCGTTTCCTAAAACGCTGTTGTCGTGGAAACGAATGACCAAAACGCTGTTGTCATGGAAACGAATGACCAAAACGCTGTTGTCATGGAAACGAATGACCAAAACGCTGTTGTCCTGGAGCGAATGACCAAAACGCTGTTGTCCTGGAAATGAATGACCAAAACGCTGTTGTCATGGAAACAAATGACCAAAACGCTGTTGTCATGGAAACGAATGACCAAAACGCTGTTGTCCTGGAAACGAATGACCAAAACGCTGTTGTCATGGAAACGAATGACCAAAATGCTGTTGTCCTGGAGCGAATGACCAAAACGCTGTTGTCCTGGAAACGAATGACCAAAACGCTGTTGTCCTGGAAACGAATGACCAAAACGCTGTTGTCATGGAAACGAATGACCAAAACGCTGTTGTCCTGGAAACGAATGACCAAAACGCTGTTGTCATGGAAACGAATGACCAAAATGCTGTTGTCCTGGAGCGAATGACCAAAACGCTGTTGTCATGGAAACGAATGACCAAAACGCTGTTGTCCTGGAAACGAATGACCAAAACGCTGTTGTCATGGAAACGAATGACCAAAACGCTGTTGTCATGGAAACGAATGACCAAAACGCTGTTGTCCTGGAAACGAATGACCAAAACGCTGTTGTCCTGGAAACGAATGACCAAAACTCTGTTGTCATGGAAACGAATGACCAAAACGCTGTTGTCCTGGAGCGAATGACCAAAACGCTGTTGTCCTGGAAACGAATGACCAAAACGCTGTTGTCATGGAAACAAATGACCAAAACGCTGTTGTCATGGAAACGAATGACCAAAACTCTGTTGTCCTGGAGCGAATGACCAAAACGCTGTTGTCCTGGAAACGAATGACCAAAACGCTGTTGTCATGGAAACAAATGACCAAAACGCTGTTGTCATGGAAACGAATGACCAAAACGCAAAATAAAAAGTTTTACGTTTTTAGTTGAAAACGGTGTCATTTAAACAAACCCAAATAACAAAATAAATACATGTGTGTGTATTTATATATATACTGTATATATATACAAAATAATTATACACAGCACACACACATATATTAATTATGTGAACAAAAACTTTTATTTTGGATGCCCAGCACAAAAATAATAATAATGCACAGACCAGAATGCATCAGGAGGGCATTTATTTATTCACCAAAATGTCATTTTTTCCTGGAGTGCAACATAAGCTATGGAGGATCTTCATGCATCTTGATACACACAACAACACGAGTGCGAGTAAACGAGTAAACGATGACGGACTGTTGTTGTGGGGTGAACTGGCCCTTTAAGCGGAACATGATGTGCATGACATCATCAGAATAACAAACAGGAAGGAAGCAGTCGGTTGCCATGGCGACAGCATCTGTTGTTGTTTTGATTGTTTGCGCTTGTTTTGTTTACGGCTCCGCTTGATGTGTGTGTGTGTGTGTGTGTGTGTGTGTGTGTGTGTGTGTGTGTGTGTGTGTGTGTGTGTGTGTGTGTGTGCTGGTGGTGATTGTGTTCCTGCTCAATAATATCCACGAGCTGTTATTAATCTCTGTGATGATGTCATGTTTACATGAACTAACAACGAAACGAATTTAGTTAATGTTAATCTTATACATTTATCGGAATAGATTACAGATTATTGTGCTCATGTTTCACGTCTGATGTCACAAATTATTGTTATGTCGTGTTATCGTTTTAGGATTTTGCTCATATAAAGGATGAAGGGAAATTGCAAGTTTTCCAGGTTATTGAGTTTGTTTAGTCATTTTTCGTGATTGTTGAACGGATTTATTGAGAAATTAGTGTAGTTTTTTTATAATATTTCAAATAAAATTTTATTTTTATATTTATCGCTTTCATTGTTATTTTAGTTTTTTGTAATGTTGTTGTGTGTTTTTGTCATTTTTACACTTTTTCTTTAAAAAAAAAAAAGGCTATATAATTTTTATGAAGTGTAATTTTATTTTTGGTTTTAGCGATGGCAGTTCTTCATCTTCCGTCTCGCGGGTCGTCAAAAATAACCCAAGTTTAAAAAAATATTTATTTCAATTAAATTAATGTGCTATATTTTAGTTCGATAATGTTTTTTTATTCAATATTTTGTATTTTTAGGGGGATTTGTGGTCCTGAGTTATATGAAGTCTGTAGTTTATAGTCTATTTATTTATTTATTTATTTATTTTTGAGCATAGAGAAATTCAAATGAAATTTCCAGCTTCAAACTAAAGCTGAAAAATGTATATACAAAAGTTAAATTAAAAAAGTTATCTTTAATTTAGTTTGTTTGTGAGCGAGTGTGTGTGTGTGAGTGTGTGTGTGTGTGCGTGAGTGAGTGTGTGTGTGAATGTGTGTTTGTGTGTGTGTGTGTGTGCGCAGGTGTGTGTGAGAGTGAGTGTGTGTGAGTATGTGTGTGTGTGCGTGAGTGAGTGTGTGTGTGAATGTGTGTTTGTGTGTGTGTGTGTGTGCGCAGGTGTGTGTGAGAGTGAGTGTGTTTGTGTGCGTGTGTGTGTGTGTGTGTGCGAGTGAGTGTGTGTGCGA
>CM040837.1:33861396-33868896 GCA_022828995.1 Vimba vimba | reverse complement strand
CATAAACGCCAGAGGAGAACTGGCCCCCGACTGAGCCTGGGTTCTCCCAAGATTTTTTTTTCTCCATTAGGTCACCTGATGGAGTTTTTCGGTTCCTTGCCACTGTTGCCTTTGGCTTGCTCAGTTGGGGATATTTGGGATATTTAATTTAATTAATCAATCAACAATACTATTGATCAGCATTACCAAACGTGGACATTTTCCACTAGAAACAAGCATTGATGTATTATTTTAATTTAATACTGTGAAGCTGCTTTGATACAATCTGTATTGTGAAAAGTGATATATAAATAAACTTGACTTGACTTGACTTGACTTATGTGGTTGCTAAGGTGTTCTGAACACCTTAACTTTTCTTGCTATACTGTTATTGCTGTACCTCATACTTTTCTCGCTATACAGTGCCTAGTGTGTTCTGGGTAGTTTCTAAGGTGTTGCTATATAGTTGAAAGAGTATTCTGGGCAGTTGCCAGGGTGTTGCTATGTGGTTGCTAAGGTGTTATGAGTGGTATATACTTTTCTTGCTATACAGTTGCTAGTGTGTTCTGGGTAGTTTCTAAGATGTTGCTATATAGTGTTCTGGGCAGTTGTCAGGGTGTTGCTATGTGGTTGCTAAGGTGTTCTGAGTGGAATATACATTGTTGCTATACAGTTACTAAGATGTTCTGGGTAGTTTCTAAGATGTTGCTATATAGTGTTCTGGGCAGTTGCCAGGGTGTTGCTTATGTGCTTGTTAAGGTGTTCTGAGTGGAATATACATTGTAGCTATACAGTTGCTAAGATGTTCTGGGTAGTTTCTAAGGTGTTGCTATATAATTGAAAGTGTTCTGGGCAGTTGCCAGGGTGTTGCTTATGTGGTTGCTAAGGTGTTCTGAACACCTTAACTTTTCTTGCTATACAGTTATTGCTGTACTCATACTTTTCTTGCTATACAGTGCCTAGTGTGTTCTGCATAGTTTCTAAGGTATTGCTATATAGTTGAAAGAGTATTCTTGGCAGTTGCCAGGGTGTTGCTATATGGTTGCTAAGGTGTTTTGAGTTGTAAATCCTTTTTTACACAGTTGCTAGGGTGTTCTAGGTAGTTTCTAGTGTGTTGCAATGTGGTTGCTAAGTGTTCTGAGTTGTATATATACTTTTTTTGCTATACAGTTGTTAGGCTGTTCTTGGGTGTTGCTATATGGGTGTTAAGGTTTTCTGAATGGGAAATACTTTGTTGCTATACAGTTGCTAGGGTGTTCTATGTGGTTGCTAGGGAGTTTCGGTGCAGTTACTATGACATTTCGAGTGGTCGCTATGCCGTTGCTGGGCTTTTCTGAGATGGGGCGCAACTGCGTCTTTTGTTTTGCTGGTTTATTTTAAAAAGTGTTTTTGAAAGTGTCTGCTTTATGAGTGATTATAAATGTCTTTCTGTTTCAGACGGAGACCATGAAAGATGCGTTGACGAAGCTCGGCCTGAATATCGTCGAGATGACCGATGAATCGGCCACACTGGACGGAGGAGATGTCCTGTTCACAGGTACCAGTTTAGTCTATAATACCTTTCATTTTTTTTATTTAATAAAAATTCATGTGTGTGCTGATAAACAACCAATCACAGATGATCAATAAACTGTTCTTTTAAGCAGTTTTCCTAAAATCCGCAGCTGTGAATCCTCTTCTGATGCTGAGGAAATGTTTCTCTGTCTAATGTACATTCCCAGCAAGCAGTTTTTCGTTTAAAAGACGTCTAATAGCCCTGACATCTCTAGGCTAAAACAAGGCAAAATTTGGGCTGTCCATGAAAATGTAATAGACGTGAATTTGATTATGTTGTGACTTATCCATTTTCTTGCGACTGCTGTCAAGATTACTCTCTGGTGCCGCGAGACTCCGCCCACACGCTGTTCTGATTTTGTCTGACTCCACCCACACGCTGTTTTGATTGGCTGACTCCGCCCTCACTCTGTTCTGATTGGCTGACTCCGCCCACACACTTTTCTGATTGGCTGACTCTGCCCACACACTGTTCTGATTGTCTGACTCCGCCCACACGCTGTTCTGATTGGCTGACTCCGCCCACACGCTGTTCTGATTGGCTGACTCCGCCCACACGCTGTTTTGATTGGCTGACTCCGCCCAGACGCTGTTCTGATTGGCTGACTCCGCCCACACGCTGTTCTGATTGGCTGACTCCGCCCACACGCTGCTCTGATTGACTGACTCCGCCCACACGCTGTTCTGATTGGCTGACTCCGCCCACACTCTGTTCTGATTGGCTGACTCCGCCCACACGCTGTTCTGATTGGCTGACTCCGCCCACACGCTGTTCTGATTGGCTGTGGGTTTTGATTGATTTCGACGCATCTCACATTTGGTGTGGACAGAAAAATTATTTGTTGCTGGAATCGCATCGCGTCTGGTTAGCACACGGTGTAAACCAGAGCACAAGAATAGACTAATCATCAAATAGATAAAGAAATGAAATGAGTGAAGAAATAAAACCAAGCACTTTGTAATCACTGTTGACTTTGCTTTTATGATGGAATATCAAACATCTCGCAAGTTAATTTGGCAAAAACGACATGTAACCAAACTCAAGGTTATTCGGGCTAGCAGTGTGTTCCTCATAGCCGGACTGTATCGGGTCTCTAGTTAACCTAGACGGAGAAATGACGGCTCTTGCTTCTGCTGTTCTGCTTGGTCTTTATCGGTGAATGGAAACTGCAGTCGCACACCTAATTGAGTCTGGACTCGTTCCCGGCCAGAAACATTTCCTTCTGGCGTCGTGAAGCTCAACAATGTCCTGTGTGAAACGTTTAGTTGCTACTGTTCTGGACTCAAGCGTCACGTACCTCGGCTCACAGATCAGAAAATGTTTAAAAACAAGGTGATGAATAATTATATAACTCAATATGAATAATTTGTGTGTGTCATATGTGAACTATTGTAATAATATCTGATATACACCTTCGTTATCATTTTGGAAATTGTCTTATGTAACTGTTTGTTTATTTTGTATGAATCAAATCCAGTGAGGAAAGTGACGCTCATTAAATAATGTATAAAGGGTAGGCATAACACCTTTTTTGGCTGTTATGTATATTTTTTTCTTTACAATTGAACATTATCTGTGAGGACAGAAATACATTTTTGTTGAATTGAATTGAAACTGATCTCAGATCACTGTTTAACTGGAACATAAAGTCGTATGACTGGAGAGTGTTTATACGGCTGAGCGTTGATCGAGCTTCTCACTGGCCTGAGATCAGACGTTCAGAGGCACGGATGTAGAGTTGAACCAGAGGAACTTTGACCTCTCACTGCACGTGTTTGCTCTCCTTCGATCAGTCCTAGTGTCTGTCAGCAGATCTTCTGTAAACGTGTGTGTTCTGGTGTTCAGGGAGAGAGTTCTTCGTGGGATTATCCAAGAGGACCAATCAGAGAGGAGCGGAGATCCTGGCCGACGCATTTAAGGTGAATCTATCCATCCATCCATCCATCCATCCATCTATCCGTCTATCCGTCTGTCCATCTGTCCATCTATCTATCTATCCATCTATCCATCTATCCATCTATCCATCTATCTATCTATCGTCCGTCCGTCCGTCCGTCCGTCCGTCCATCTGTCTATCTATCCGTCTATCCGTCCGTCTGTCCATCCATCCATCCATCCATCCATCCATCCATCCATCCATCCATCCATCCATCCATCCATCCATCCATCCATCTATCCGTCCGTCCATCCATCCATCTATCCATCCATCTGTCTGTCCGTCCGTCCGTCCATCCATCTATCTATCTATCCATCCGTCTGTCCATCTGTCCATCCATCCGTCTATCTATCTTATCCATCCATCCATCATCTGTCTATCCATCTGTCTGTCTGTCTGTCTATCTATCTATCCATCTGTCTGTCCATCTGTCCATCCATCCATCCGTCTGTCTATCCATCCGTCCGTCCATCCATCTATCTATCTATCCATCTGTCTGTCCATCTGTCCATCCATCCATCCGTCTGTCTATCCATCCGTCCGTCCATCCATCTATCTATCTATCCATCTGTCTGTCCATCTGTCCATCCATCCATCTATCTATCTATCGATCTATCCATCTATCTGTCTGTCTGTCTGTCTATCCATCCATCCGTCTATCCATCTATCTATCTATCCATCTGTCTGTCCATCTGTCCATCCATCCATCCGTCTGTCTATCCATCCGTCCGTCTGTCTATCCATCCGTCCGTCCATCCATCTATCTATCTATCCATCTGTCTGTCCATCTGTCCATCCATCCATCTATCTATCTATCGATCTATCCATCTATCTGTCTGTCTGTCTGTCTATCCATCCATCCGTCTATCCATCTATCGATCTATCCATCTGTCTGTCCATCTGTCCATCCATCCATCCGTCTGTCTATCTATCCGTCCATCCATCTATCTATCTATCCATCTGTCTGTCTTTCACACTGTACTCACATAATCAGTATTCAGTGTGGAGAATGTGTGTTTTCTGCAAACTATGAATCATGTCGACGGTTGAACTCTGATGAAATTCTGAATGAAAATCAAAAGCTTGTTGTAAGAACAGAACATTCTTTTCTAATGTCACGGACGCTTTTAACCTCACGATTTCATAACGATCTGCAAACGAGCTTGACGAAGCCCGCAGCTCCTCGTTGTTCTCACGCTGATGGTTTATGGAAACTTCTCAAAGTCACCCGGCTCGCTAAAGTGAAAACAGAGATGCTCACTGAACATGCTCATAGTACAGCCGACAGATACTTCTGCAGAAACATTCCCTTGTTCTCTCCTCAAGAATCCCTGAGCAAACGCTCCCCTCCTCCCAGAAGTCTGGAGCGCTTCACGTGTCTTTTTCCAATCAGCAAACAATGTTTTCCACTGTATTTACCAGCTGAGCTAATGTGGTTTATTTAGAGCACGCAAGTTTTTTATTATGTTTTAATGAGTAAATGTTTTTCCAGTCAGAGCCAAAATGCTTTAGTGCTGATGTGTGTCCCGACTGGACCCTGTGTTGCAGGACTACGCCGTGTCCATGGTCCCGGTGCAGGGCTATCTCCACCTGAAGAGCTTCTGCAGTATGGCCGGGCCGGATCTCATTGCAATCGGCTCCAGCGAAGCCGCCCAGAAAGCCCTGAAGGTAAACACACCTGGATGTGTCCCAAACACTACAACTGATCCCAAATGTACAGCAAACGTGGACTCCAGTGGAGACTAAGCTTTTGACGCAGGGACGACGGTAAACGCTTGGTCAAAACATTGAATTAAAATGGTTCGACTTATCAAAAGTAGAATTTAGAGAATTAAATAATTGACAACATTGCATATTAAATACTGAACATTGAACACACACCCAATGCAGAGTCAGAAATAGAGTTGGGAATCTTATATCTATTCTGGAATCGGATACTTGTTATAAAATTACAATTTTGAATCTACCAACTGAGAAAACATGAAAAGTGAAACCCAGTAACTGTGTTTTGGTGAGCCTTTCTCTGCAAGCATGTCTAAAAATAAGCCGATCAGATTTCTCTCTCCTTCTGACGTATGAAGAGGATCTTATTATAATATTACCGGCCCTTAATCTGCACGTTTACACACACCAGCCGACATCTGGTTCCACAAGCGACAGCAGAGCCCAGTTCTAACACACTGATGAAGATCCAGCAGAGCCTGAAGCTGTTCTGTGGTTGAGCACAGACGAGCACTGAACACTATTGACCAGAACATGTCACCGCTGTCTTATAAAGACCTCAGGAACTGTGGACACTTGTGGAGAAGTGAAACATGATGATGAGATGATCAGTGTAACTCCACAACAACTACAGAAATGTCTCCACTAACATTCAGAAGCTCCTGAGTCTCTCCGTAAGGCTGCACTCGCTGCTGGGGATTCTGGGATTCTGGATGAGGGAGATTGGCCTGTTCTGTTATTGCCGGTAAAGACTCCGCCCTCTTCTGAACGGAGGCGGAGCTAAAGCTCATTTGCATTTAAAGGGACACACACAAAAACGGCGTGTTTTTGCTCACACCCAAAAAGGGGCAAATTTGACAAGCTCTAATAAATGATCTGGTATTTTGATCTGAAATCTCACACACATTCTGGGGACACCAGAGATTTATATTACATCTGGTGAAAAGGGTCATAATATGACACCTTTAAATTAAACTTTTTAATAATCCCAAAAATGCTTGTATATGGAACTCCAGCGTTCCCACAATCATAAAAAAACAGGACATTTGATTGTTATCAAAATGTTGAACCATAATCAAAAACTTTTCACATGTATTTTTTCCGCTAGAATTTGCAAATTATAAGTGAAATCAAAATCAAAGAAAAATCATTGATCCAAACTGCATACTAGTGTAATTTGCTTTGTTAGCAAACATGGATATTCCCAGGAAAATTGCAGGAAACATCCCAGAGTATTGGTTTGAATTTGGCTTGATAATTTCCAGTTGAACACGACGAGTCCAAAGACTTCCTCCATTTTTAATGCGCTTCATTCCTCCAGCGTCCGGATCTCCGGTCTAATGACAATGGACTGTTCTGTGATGTTCGTTCTTGATCGGATTCGGATCAGGAGTTGGCACTGGAACGTCGGGATTTTGTGGGATCGGGACAAACATGAAAACCAACCATCGTCATGGAAATCGTTTGTGTCGTGCCAAAGTTTCCTTATCACCGAAGCCGATCTATCCGTCCCTCTTTCTGTTGTTTTGGCTCATTCCCAGATTCCCAGCAGGGATTCAGCATTCCCCATCGGACACATGTTGGCACAGAGTTTAATAAGAAAAATGAGTTCTTGTGATTACAGGTGTTAAAGTTGGAACTGTCGTGGCGTCAGGCATTTTTTTTATGGAAAACACGTTCCAGTATCCAGTTACAGGCACAATAGTCGGATCTTCATTGGAGAAAGGTCTGAATTTACAGAATTGCAGATGGATAAACACGTACAGTCAAACCAAACATCATTCAGACACCATTTTTTATATTTTTTCACTAGTGTGATCAGGACACTATAGTTCATTTCTGTAAGTGAGGAGAGCAAAATAAAGTAAACTGTGACATTATACCCACAAACTCTTCATACAGCGACTACCAGTGACATCTGGGACCAGAAATGATTCGGACACTTTGAGCTGATCATGTTTTGCTGAAGTGTGTTGTCTTTAATTGCTAATGCTCTTTTTACACACAGACTGAACACACTGAAGCATTGCTTGGTGATTGGTTGAGCTAAACTGGTATTATCTAATTGTGTAGTTAAATTTAACAGCTGACAGATATTCAACATAATTCATGTGTGAGACAGTCTAACAGAAGGACGGACAAAACCAGTCAAATATCAGCTGAGTTCTGCTCATATTTATTACCATTCTCTAAACTATAGCGAATAAACTGTGATGATGTGAGGAATGTTGAAGGTGTGTGAATACATGTTTGGTTTGACTGTACATTTTGACATTAGGACAGACAAACATGTGATTCGCACACTTCT
>CM040837.1:33848896-33853896 GCA_022828995.1 Vimba vimba | reverse complement strand
TAACTCTAGAGTTTGTGTTTCTGCCAGTGTAATGACAAATTGGGTCCCCCTCGAAATTATGCATTAGAATTTCTCCAAAATCCTGTTATGATAAAAACAGTTTCAACTACATTATAACGACCATTTATGTCTGTATTAGTTAGCTTAGCCTACTAGCAAAGCATATAGATAAGCAATTAGCCTGATAGCTTAGTTTTTAACACACATTTGCACCCATATTCTCAATCATCTTACACGAGTTAAATTAAGTGTAAAATATCCACATATTTCAGTTATAAATAAAACAAATTAATGATGTTCAATTATTCACTTGACTTATTATTTGTTAATTAACAGTTAATCAAGTGTAAGAATTATGTTCAGTTGGTTTTATTATGTACTAATGTGTTTTCGTACGCATTAGTAAGCTGTGCTTATTTTAAATTAATATCATTATATACTTAGGAGGATAATCATTAACTGACAGCTTGGGGAGACCCGAGTGTTTGACAGTTAGCTAAAGTTGCTAATCTGCCTAGCTGTGCATTTAATTAGCTTCCTCAGTCACAGTTTAGCGCTTTTTTACTTTAATAGTGTTAAGGATTCTCCGAACTGAAGAGACAGATTCATTCTCTGTCGTAACTCATCGGTTTATTTCTCCTCCTGAAGAGAAAATGCAGATTTAAAGCCCAGAGTCGCGGGTCAACAACAGTTAAACTGGATTTACAGTTGTGCTCGAACACTTCGACGATGACGACCGTTAAACACTCCGACAGCCTTTTATAAAAAATGTGAATTATACTGTCATCATCTTACGACATCTCATTCTTTATCTCATGTGGATGCTTTGCAGAATACGTAATCGTTATTTCTCTGCCAGACACTTGTAAATATTCTGCCGTATTATCTCAACAGCCGGTCGTAACGGTACGCGTCCAAGTCATGGATGAGATCACAGTCGTAAAGAAAGCCGTGTTTACTAGTTTGACTTCAACTACTATCCGCTCATCCTGAAGGAATTCCGTGTTTCCTCATGGATTGGAGAGCCAAAGTGCGTGAACTTCCATTCAACCCGGAGTTTCCTTGTTATTATCTGCTGAAATCTGTAATCATCATCCTAAAAATATATATCTGGAAGCTCATTTCCTCCAGGAAAAATAAAAAATGCTTTGGTAAATCTTAATAATGACATTAAAAAATAAACATTATGACGACATATTAAGTAAAACGTTTTACTTTTTCTGTCATATTTATGAAACAAAGTGAAATTATGACATTGTCACAATTATGGAATGCTAAAAGTCGGTTTCATAAATTTCATAATTTCACCTTTTTATGTCACACTTAAAGGGATAGTTCACCCAAAAACGAAAAGTATCCCATCATTTACTCACCCTCAAGCCATCCTATGTGTATATGACATTATTCTTTCAGCCAAACACAATCTGAGATATATTTTAAAAATATCCTGGCTCTTCCCAGCTTTATAATGGGACTGAACAGAGCCTGCGATGATTTTGAAGCCCAAAAAAGCACAACCATCCATCATGAAAGATACGAGGTTAATAAAGGCCTTCTGAAGTGAAGCAATGTGTTTGTGTTAGAAAAATATCCATATTTATAACTTTATAAACTATATCACTGGCTTCCGGTAATGTCTGTATGCAAGGCGAGTACCGACGGAAGATTGACTTATATAAAGTTATAAATATATGGATATCATTTTGACTTTTTAAGTCATTATTTCCATCACATGATTTAGTGTGTCATTTTGTCTTTTCATAACATGACATAATTTAAAATTTTTATGTCATATTCATGATTTACAAAAGCATGATTGTTTTCTCATGTGGTGGAAATGGACTTCCATAGAAATCTGTCATCATCCATGAAAGACTCGATCTCAGATCTCCAGGATTCTGCTGTCTGCCGTATTTTAATTTTCTTGTAAGCTTGTTCCCACTGGCCGATCATCAGCTGTTCTCTGTTTGGAAACGTTTGATAGATGTGACTCAGGACTTTTAGTGTGCCATGATCCCTTTAACACTGTGCGTTTGTAATGATTTTGGTGGGTTTGTTAAATAAAGCAGCTTGTGAATGGATGATTTGTGTGTTTTGTTCTGCTGCATTTATTTCCACAGCAGGATAAAATCAAAACACGAACGAAATACTCGGTGGCTTCATCAAAATATAGCATATTTAAATTCCTGATGATTTATATATATATATATATAGATAGATAGATATATAGATAGATAGATGGATAGATATATAATGAAAGGTCATTACATTTTAAGTGTTGCCAGTGTCCAAATATATTTTGATAGAAAGTTTAATTTAAAGTCCAGTAATCTCAAATGACTGTGATTGGTCAAACCACACAAGTTCAAGTGCTTTAAAATGTAACTGATAACACATGACAACGCTGCTTAAACAGCGATCTGAATCCAGATACTTGATTTTAAAAACACAATGTTAAATTGAAAAATCATCACGGTCTATTTTCTTTTATTTTTGTGATCCGTTCTTTTGAGATTTAATCGGTCATTTTATTCTGTATACGCGAGCGACCCATGTTTATTACATCATCAGCGCGCGCCAAATTCAACATGGCGGCCGTTGTTTAGTTGTTTTAATCTGCGGTTCCGAATCCCAAACCCAAAAGCATTGAATCCGACAGTCTTCCTCGTCTTCATCCACCATGAGCGATGAGAAGGAACCCGAGGGCCGTAATTTCTTCATGGGTTATGATGATCTGAGCGACAGCAGCAGTGACTCGGACAGTCATGAGTCCAGTAAGAAGAGCCGCATCGAGCCGGAACCGTCCGGATCCTCGAACCCGCAGAGCCGGAAACGAGCCGCCGAGCCGCTGCCGAACCCCGACGACCTGTTCCGCTCCGTCAGCAGACCCGCGTTCCTCTACAACCCGCTCAACAAGCTCATCGACTGGGACAGGAGGACCGTCAAAGCGCCGGAAGAGGTCAGCCTGAAACCCCTTCAGTAACTCATCACTTTAAGATCTGTATGTTATATATTTGGTGCTGCTAGTTCATAATACATTGATTTAATATAACTTTACTCCCCCTTTTAATTTTCTCTTGATCGTAGTCGTCACTGAGCTTCATCTCAACATATTTATTGAACGATTATGTTCAACGATTAAATAATAAATGTTCGTATGTATATATTAGTGCTGGGCAACCATTAATCGTGATTAATCGCATCTAAAATAAAAGTTTGTGTTTACATAATATATGTGTGTGTACTGTGTATAATTAAATACACACATTTGCATGTATATATTTAAGAACTATTTGCATGTATATATTGTATTTACATTTATACATAATTTATATTTAAATATAAATATTTTATATATAAATAACACATGGATGTGTGTGCATTTATATATACAAAATAATTATACACAGTACACACTCATATATTATGTAAACACAAACTTTTATTTTAGATGCGATTAATCACGATTAATGGTTGTCCAGCACTAATATATATATATATATATATATATATATATATATATATATATATATATATATAATACACAGATATATATATATTTGCAAACTTTTATGTTAGATGTGACTAATCGATGCCAATATATATATATATATATATATATATATATATATATATATATATATATATATATATATATATATATATATATATATATATATTATTGGCATGACTGTAAATAATACAATATTGCAAAAGCTTGGAATACATAGAATAATAATAAAAGCATCAAAAATAATAGAAGAAAATATTATTACATAACTTAAATTTAAATAAACAGTGTACCAAATTAGAACATGTGCGAACATTTGATACCACAGTTTTTTTAACACACACACACACACACACACACACACACACATTACTGAGGGTCACTGTGGTTGACAGTATAGGGAAACACTATATATATATATACAAACATATGTTAGATGTGATTAATCACGATTATTCGATTTGATTAATATAATTAAATTTTGTTTTTAGTAAAAATGAATATAGTTTGTGGTGGTGTTATTGAATCAGTAGTCTACTTTTCAAAAATATGTATGATTTATCATAACCTATAGGCCAGTTGAGTGAAATCTTTGTTTACCTTGAAGAAATGTTATCTTTCAGATGTGTGTGACCATCATATGACAGTAAAAGAGCACACACACACACACACCGTATTCTAATAGTGAACTGTAGTGGGATGGTGAAGAGTGTTGGTCGTGACAGGAGGTTCTAGAAAATGAAGAATAAAGAAATGTGCATCAGGTGTGCTTTGCTTTTTTATTTTTTTAATTCATTTATGAAGCCACTGCAAACTTTATCGTTACATATTATATTGTGATATTATAATGGCATCATATTCCGTGCGGGTAATTAGCGTAATGCGTCGTTAGCTTAACGCCTGACGATATCACTGCTAAAGACCTTCAGTATTGTGTTATTCCGCCATGTTTCTCACTTTAACATCAGGAGAACCCAGAGCTCCTCACTCGCATTTACCACATTGTGGAGGCGTTCATGAGCGCTTAACTCGTAAACACGATCTACACGAGATGACTTCAACGCACCAATAGTGTCAATGCAGGCAGATCAATATTATTGCTGAATATTAAATGAAATGTTAATTTAAATGGCGTAAAAGGAGACAGTGGAGGAACCGTGAGAACCCAGACTCCTCTGGCCAACGAGCCAACAGCGTATGATTATGATTATGATTATGATTCTGGCAGCATTACAGGTCAGAAGTCAGACTGGACTGGACAATCAGAACATTATCATCTGTGTGTGTGTTACTCAGTGATATAGTGTGTGTGTTACTCAGTGATATAGTGTGTGTGTTACTCAGTGATATAGTGTGTGTGTTACTCAGTGATATAGTGTGTGTGTTACTCAGTGATATAGTGTGTGTGTTATTCAGTGATACAGTGTGTGTGTTATTTATATAGTTTAGTTGTAAACTGTTTTTCAGCCTGTGAAGGAGTTTAAGCTGT
>CM040837.1:33841396-33846396 GCA_022828995.1 Vimba vimba | reverse complement strand
CCGCAGGTTGAAGGATGAAGAAAGTGTCTGTAATATTTCATGGAATGATCAGAGGGATTCCTGGGATTCTGTCGTCTCCTGTGGACATGAAACAGGTAAATATGCAGATGATAAGATTCCAGCGTGCAGGAATGTGTGTGTGTGTGTGTGTGTGTGTGTGTGTGTGTGTGTTCGCTGTATCTTCACGCCTGAATGAACGTCAGGAGATTCCAGATTCTGAAGTTTTACCATTTTCAGGAGCAGAAACTTTTTCTTAAACACTACAGTCAAAAGTTCTGGATTTTTATGTGTTTAAAGGAGTCTCTTCTGCTCACCAAGGCTGCATTCATTTGATTAAAAATACACACAAAAAAAACAGTCATATTGTTAAGTATTATTACAATTTAAAATAAAACAAGTGTAATTTATTCTTGTGATTCAAAGCTTCTTCTTCTTCTTCTGCTCTTGAAGTTTAGGGCAGAACAATGGTATAAAGTTGTGAGATTTGGCACTCGGATAGAAGTCTGAACGTCCACCACAGACATTTTTAACTCATTCCCTCTAGCGCCACCAACTGTCCAACATTTGACATTCACATTTATGCCAATAACTTTTGAACCATTAAGGCTAGAAACAACATCCTCATATCTGTTCAATTTAATTCAATTCACATTTATTTGTGTAGCGATTTTCACAATACAGATCTTGTGAAAGATACACCTGTCTATCTCCTCAGACCTTCCTGACGAAAAAACACGGAATTCAAGTCAATTCGTCAAAGCGTTCTCGTGTAATGTGAGCGCAAACTCTAGGAACAACACGCCAGAATGGATGAGGCTATATCTCCGCAACACTTCCGCGTATTCTGACCAAAATTGGTGTGCGTTATGACAACCTTGACCTGAGGATGCCTGCACAGTTTCGGCACAGCGCCACCTAGTGGTCAGGAAAAATGCATTTTTTTTTATTTCTTTGCTTTTAACTTCTGAACAGTTTGACCAAAAATCTCTCACAAAGAAAATTAAAAAAAAAATGTCACCCAACACTGACCACACCAGATCAATTTGATGTAAGCGCCACCTATTGGTCAAAAGTTATAGTCAAGTCAAGTCTCCTTCATTTATACAGCGCTTTTAACAATATAGATTGCTTCAAAGCAGCTTTACAGTAATAATAGGAGATTACAGTAACAGAGATTGTTTGGGCTAAGTTTACAGCAGCTCTAGAATAAAGTTATTGTCCAGATAAAGTTAGTTTTGATTGACTAACACAACACCGTTCTAACGGAAAACAGAAAACGTATAATGCGTTCTGGCTGCATTCATGCGTTCAGAGAACGCAAACTTTAAAATACGTTCCAAGGTGCAAGTTTTGAAAAATTCTGA
This sequence comes from Vimba vimba, assembly GCA_022828995.1. Classification (NCBI taxonomy): domain Eukaryota; kingdom Metazoa; phylum Chordata; class Actinopteri; order Cypriniformes; family Leuciscidae; genus Vimba; species Vimba vimba. The sequence goes on along the minus strand of CM040837.1, from coordinate 33,845,032 downwards.
GAACAATATCAACTTCAAAAACGCGAATCCGCGAAAACGCTGACGGCGCGCACATGCGTATCACGTGTTCAGTCTATAGGTATGTGCGTTTTTATATCTATATCTATCTATCTATCTATCTATCTATCTATCTATCTATCTATATATATATATATATATATATACTGTATATGACTGCAGGTGTGTAGACTTTCTTTACAAATTTACATCGCCAAATTACTTGTCTGGCCTGCATAATACAGAATGTTTAGTCGTTTCATTCACCAAATGCACAAATATTTGGTGATAAGCAATTATATTACATTACAAGTGATTGTATTCAACCATTTTGCTTAAAATCGTCTCCAAATGTCTATATTCATTGTTGCAGATGGTCTGATGATCGCTGCCTTGACCTTTAGCTCCTCGTTCTGCTTCTGTGGTGCTCGGCCCCTTAACTGATGCTTGCAACTATATTTCAGGTGTGTTATATTATTGTAACCCCCATTGTAAACGTGAGTTTTCTTAAGAACCTACTTTGGCAAACTAGTCCTAGCTTTTTGGCCCGATTTGAACCAAAGCAGTGCAGAAAGATTCTTGGATTTTCAATACGTATAAAAAAAAAGTAGAAATTTCTTTTTTTCGAAATTGTTCGTAAATTGAATCCGCCAAATTGTTCAAAGTGGGAGGAGCCACTTTTACTAAAATGGCTATAACTCGTGAAGGGAATGAGATATTTTCACCAAACTCAGCGCACCTGATCATGAAAGAGCTCATTCTGTGGTCGCGTTGAAAAGGGCGTTACGACTGGCCACTTGGTGGCGCTATAACCCAAAATATTATGAAAATGGCTATAACTAGTCAGCCGCTAGTCCGATTGACTTGAAAATTGGCATGCCGTGTCTTTGTCCGAGCTGCCATGATTGTCTATGCGTACATTGATCTAAAAAAACATGTCCGCCATTGGTCAATGAATTACTGTTAACTGTTAAAGAACTTTAAAACCATATATTTCCCTTGGTAAATTTCCTGTATTGGCTGTAAATCATCATTCTCTGATTGAGATTGTAATAGGCTTGCTAAATAAAACATAATATCTTTCTACACATGTGCTTAAAGGCCTCAAACCGATTGAACCCCGTGATATTACTCTATTATTATGATTCCTCCTGAATGGCTGTCAATGGCAGCCCTATGAACAGAACATAGGAAAATAATGAGATTTGGCACACTTGTAGTGATTGTCATGAATAGTAATCTGACCAATTTTGTAGTCTCTAGGACCAACTCTATAGCGCCACCACCAGATCAAAAAATTCACTTTTCAAATGGTTATAACTTTTGAACCCTTTGATCTAGAAAAATGAAATGTGGTCCGCCTGATTCCTCTCAACATGCTGATCACATTCACCATCTCACAATAAGACTCCGCCCATTACATGTACATAATCTTCATATTCTGCTTTTGTTTTCGCTCTTCTGGCTCTGCGCTGCTGTTAAATGACGTTGGTGTATTTGCTGATGGTGATATTTGTGCATTTGGTGAATGATTGACCATGTAAATGTGATCCACGAGCGCAGGCGCATATGAACACAACGCCTCGCTCTCTTGCAGACCACAAACATGCATCTGTTAAGGGTGACCTAAATTCCACTGCGTACAATTACGTATTATGAGCTTTGCGAAACCAGAGAGGAAAAAAAAAGCTTGACTTGGAGTTCATGGAAAATCAGTGGAAGTGTTTGGATCGATTGGCCTTTTATGGAGATGCATGGCCTTCATACATATTCAGATTTAACATTTCTGTATTATGAATGAGCTTGGATAACAGTATGCGTATTCATTTAAGGCAGACTGGTCGTCAGGGGGACCGAGACGTCATGACGACTGTCCCGTTACCATAGTGATGGGAAACAGGAAATGATGACCTCAAGAGCTGAAGAGGAAGAGCATAGACGGGTGTCTTTATATGTGTCTGGATGGAACATTCATTGATTATCAATTAATATACACTACTAGTCAAACGTTTGGGATCGGTAAGATTTTTAATGTTTTAGAAAGAGTCTCTTCTGCTCACCAAGGCTGCATTTATTTGATTCAAAATACAAAAAAAAAAAAAAACTGTAATATTGTGAAATATTATTATAATGTAAATCTGCATCATTACTCCAGTCTTCAGTGTCACATGATCCTTCAGAAATCACTCTAATATGATGATTTGATGCTCAAGAAACATTTATGATTATTATCAGTGTTGTTTCGGGTTTCTTTGATGAATAGAAAGTTCAAAAGAACAGCATTTATCTGAAATATAATCTTTTGTAACATTAAATACTACCGTTCAAAAGTTTGGGGTCTTTTTTTTTTTTTTTTTTTTTACAAAAGTTTTACATTGAATTGATCAAAAGTGACAGTAAAAACATTTATAATGTTACAAAAGATAATTTTTCAGATAAATGCTGTTCTTTGATCACTGACTGACGTTTTTCTCTTGAACTTTGATGCGTTTGCATGATGATAGGGCGTTGATGATGTTTTTGCACGTTGCTATGCAGTTGCTAGGGTGTTTTAATTGGTTGCTGGTCATTATTATTTATCTACAACTAAACTTTTTTTTTAAATTCAGTTATTTAAAATGTAATCAAAACTATTTTAAAAACATGACTAAAATTGACTAAAACTTTGATGAAAAATAGAAAAATTTAAAATTAAATGATTTTATGTCAATGATACTTAAAATACCCAGCTGTAAAATAGTGAGATTTAAACTAAAAATATTATTTGGGTGTGATGCGTGCAGCATGTATGTATATATATATATATTACATTTTAAATAATAAGAATGAATGTTAAATAATAATAAAAAAAAAAATCCCAAACATACTGAAACCATGCTTTAATAACAATAGTAATAATAATGATAGTAATAACAATAATAATACTTATTATATTGAAATATAATATATTTAAAATATAATTTATTATTTATATGTATGTATTATTTAAAAATGACATTATTATTAAGATATGGAAAATATAATAAATATATTAAAATAATAAATAACAAATTAAATTGTATATTATAATTATATTCTATTCCGATATAATAATAATGTCATTTTTAAAGAATACATGTTAAAATAATAAATAAATTACATTTTATATGATATTAATATTATTTAATAATGACATTATTATTATTATTGTGTTTTTTTCTGCCTCGTTGCAACTTTAGAAATGTGTGAAGTTGTGTTTTAATGTTGTGTATCTGTACGATATAATACACTATAACTCAAACTGGACAAGCATTGAGAAGTGAAGGATCAGCTGTGTGTGTGTGTGTGTGTGTGTGTGTGTGTGTGTGTGTGTGTGTGTGTGTGTGTGTGTGTGTGTGTTTCGGTCTCTTTATCCTCATCCAGACGGCAGAGCGAGTCCCGGGTAATTTATGTCCTGAGAAAAGGGGTGCGGATCAAACCAATAAATTGAGCTGCTGGTGTGTGTGTGTGTGTGTGTGTGTGAGAGACAGAGGGAGAGTCGGGGAACAATGAGGAAGGAGAACAGACAGCTGGAGAAACAGATGTTCCTCTGCACACACACACACACACACACACACACACACACACACACACACTCTAACCCGACCCCTAAAACTACCC
>CM040837.1:33836396-33838896 GCA_022828995.1 Vimba vimba | reverse complement strand
ACACACACACACACACACACACACTAACCCGACTCCTGAACCTCCCCATCACACATAAACACACACACACACACACACACACACATACACACACACGTCACTCGCATCCTCCTTGTTTTTCAGCACTTGTTTCCGCTGCAGGCTGTGACATGAACACAGATGCTCTGACAAGAGAGGCATGCGCTGATGTGTGTGTGTGGGTGAGTGGGTGAGTGTGTTAGTGTGTGTGTGTGTGTGTGTGTGTGTGTGTGTGTGTGGTGTGTGTGTGTGTGGTGTGGAGGGGTGTTCAGTTGTTTTCCTAAATGTCCCAGATTTCATAACTAAACAACATCATAATCTTTCTCGTCAATCTGCCGTTGCGAAAACACTCTTTCTGCAGAAGCACAGCCGCGACCCCAGTGCATGCTGGGACAGTTCCAGATCTCCAGATCCAGTTTATCTGATATAACGACAGAAAACCAAGAGATGAAGTTTGAATTACGGAAACCATTTCTAAACTTTGAGCTGAAGTTCAGGCCTTCAGTATATCGAGTATTTCTATTCCTGAATAATAAACAATCAATTATGATTGATTATATAAGTCATAAACGACACCTGTGTGAGTCAATATGAAAATATGTGAAAATTTAAATTACATTCAACTGACTTAAAAAAAAAAAAGTTTGAATAACTTAATTTTTTTTGAAAATTGTTAACTTATTTTGACGAGTTAAAGCAATGTATAAACATTTGTTGTAACTTATTGATCATATATATTTTTACAGTAATATATACATTCATATATATATATATATAAACTGATCAGAAGTATATCTTATTTTTATACAGTAGGATCAATTCAGGTAAACTGAGTAAAAAAAAATAGTATTTTTGGCAACACTAATAGGGAAAAAAAAAATAATGCGAATGTTTTGAGTTGTAGTTGTTGTTGCGATATGAACATTGATAAATGTATGAATGATCTTCTTTACTGTAGATGTGATCATAAACATGAGTCAGTTTCTCGGATGGAAGTGATTTACCGGCCCGATAAAAACTCCCATCATTCCCAGACGAGCTTCGACACGCTGATCAACAACAGATATATGAATATGAATATGAATGAGAGTGAGCGATTGAATCTCTTTCCCCTGAGGAGCGGATGGGATATAATTCAGTGTGTGATGATTATGATTATGCTATTGAGACATAATCAGGCTATTAGTGTGAGTCCGTGTGTTTAAACAGGCCTGATCATTATCACATAAACACATGCAATATGTGTGACAGCTGGGTCATAAATTAATACTGACTTCTTGACGGCTCTAGGGAGAATATCGAGCTTAATAACTTTATTATGAATTAACATATATATATATAAACTGCTCAGAATTTGATAAAGATTCAAATAGAAATATACAAAAACAATTCATGACAGTCAGACTGTTTTTAATCTAATGAATGATTATATAATATCTATACAGTAGGGTCAATTCAGGTAAACTGAGTCTCTCTGTATTCTTTACATTTTTAAATATAATAAATAAAAATGTATTATATAGATTACTTTTATTAGCCTATATATTTTTACTTAGTTCTTATGATATATAGGCCTGTATATTATGATATATATATATATATATATATATAAAACGTTTTATGCCTTACATAGTGTGTTCAAATTAAATTTGATAATTATTATTTATATATCCAATATGATCAAGCATATGTAGTATGTATATTATAGTATATGTATGTTATACATTATTCTATACTACAATAATATATGCAATATATAAAAATATAATTATAGTTTTTAAGTAATATTTCACGTTATTATATTTTTTTTAAGTAAAGTACTTTAAATGTACTAGTAGCCTAAATACAAGTGTTTATTTTACAGTGTTCTTGTTACATGTACTTACCATAGTAATAACAGTAAATTATGCTTAAATACATCCAACTAACCCTCAACCAAATAATCCTACCCTAACCCTATAGTAAATACATGTAGTTTATTAATATTACCATATGTTAAGAAGTATATGGTAGGTATCGATATCAGCAGCTTTAGGACGTAGTAAGTGTGGAAAAATAAAAATAAAATAAAAAAATAAAATAAAATGGCTTAACTCGAAAATGCAGTGGTGCATGATATTTATTTACAGTGAGGCTGTAAATTTTTTTATTTATTTTAAGTGCAAAAAATAAATAAATAAAACTATACAAAAATAAACAAAAGGGGGAAAGAAACGGAAATGGATCTTGATTTAAGAATTTTTAGATATTTGGACTGGAAACAAGACAAAAATACTAAGTAAGAACAGCATTTTTTGCAGTGTACTTAAATATTTAATTACACTATAACAATGACACCTTAAAAAGTAAAGTGTAACCCTGTATAGAATAGCCTAGTTAGCAAGCTAGTGCAGAGATCTAGGCTGCATGTGGAGTTTGTTTGAGCTCCGCCTCTAAACCTTTAACCCCCACAGAAACTATCTGAACTATTTAGAGAGAGAGA
>CM040837.1:33821396-33831396 GCA_022828995.1 Vimba vimba | reverse complement strand
TCTACTGTACACTACTGTACACAACCACTACTGTACTCTACCTCTACTGTACACTACTGTGCTCTATCTCTACTGTACTCTTCTGTACTCTATCTCTACTGTACTCTACTGTACACAACCACTACTGTACTCTACCTCTACTGTACACTACTGTACTCTATCGCTACTGTACTCTACTGTACACAACCACTACTGTACTCTACCTCTACTGTGCACTACTGTGCTCTATCTCTACTGTACTCTGCTGTACTCTATCTCTACTGTACAGTACTGCACTCTATCTCTACTGTACACTACTGTACTCTATCTCTACTGTACTCTATCTCTACTGTACAGTACTGCACTCTATCTCTACTGTACTCTACTGTACCATATCTCTACTGTAGATTACTGTGCTATATCTCTACTGTACTATACCTCTACTGTACAGTACTGTACTCTATCTCTACTGTACTCTATCTCTGCTGTACTCTATCTCTACTGTACAGTACTGTACTCTATCTCTACTGTACTCTACTGTACCATATCTCTACTGTAGATTACTGTACAGTACTGTACTCTATCTCTACTGTACTCTATCTCTACTGTACAGTACTGTACTCTATCTCTACTGTACTCTACTGTACCATATCTCTACTGTAGATTACTGTACAGTACTGTACTCTATCTCTACTGTACTCTATCTCTACTGTACAGTACTGTACTCTGTCTCTTCTGTACACTACTGTACTCTATCCACTGTACTCTACTGTACCATATCTCTACTGTAGATTACTGTACAGTACTGTACTCTATCTCTACTGTACTCTATCTCTACTGTACAGTACTGTACTCTATCTCTACTGTACTCTACTGTACCATATCTCTACTGTAGATTATTGTACAGTACTGTACTCTATCTCTACTGTACTCTATCTCTACTGTACAGCACTGTACTCTATCTCTACTGTACTCTACTGTACCATATCTCTACTGTAGATTACTGTACAGTACTGTACTCTATCTCTACTGTACTCTATCTCTACTGTACAGTACTGTACTCTGTCTCTTCTGTACACTACTGTACTCTATCCACTGTACTCTATCTCTACTGTACAGTACTGTACTCTATCTCTACTGTACTCTGTCTACTGTACACTACTGTACTCTATCTGTACTGTACTCAATCTCTACTGTGCTTTATCTCTACTGTACTCTATCTCTACTGTACATTACTGTACTCTAGCAGTGTGTTGTGATTGGTCGAGCGCTTCGAGTGTATTTTGGAAATGTCCCGCCCCTTACCATAACCACCAGTTTAACACACTACTAACTAACTCAATCAGGCCCCGCCCCTTTATTCTGCATATTAATTATTTAGAAAAAAGAATAATAGGTCCTTTTTAAAGTAATATTGTATTTTCCCCCCTAAAGTCCAAAGGTAAAGTTCACCCAAAAGTGTCTTTGGTTCACTGCAGTTTTAAGGAGAAAATACTCAGCAATGGTGTCGAATTTACACATGGTTTGTCTTAAAGCATATTAAAAACACCACATAGACACATAAACAACATTAAAAGCTGGATTTACACCACAGGGAGACTTTGAAAGTTACCAGCCCTCAGAATATTTTGTTGAATGAATATCTGAACATTCAATATATCAGAACAAAGAACAGTTTCATAAAAAAAAAAATCATAAAACAGAGTACATCCAACGCTTCAGCCGTTTGCTCTTCATGGGTTCAACATTTCATTCAGTAACATTAGTCACTTTTGATTTATATGCTGTTTAATGTTTGACTATCGTTATAATTTACATGTGCGTCAGCAAAGCTTCTATTGCTTTCAGAAGATGATTAATAGCACCCCCTACACATCATTTCACAGCAGCTTTACAGAAAGTGCATGATCCACATTACAATCTACAGAGATCTGATATCAGAGGAAACTGTCTGAGTTATGTATTTCAGAGATGCACATATACAAAATCACAGTTAGCGAAAAATGTATTAATTTAAACAATGTAATAATTTACTGCAGAAACAATGATCTCATTGAAGTAATGAATGCTTGTTTGTTAACAAATGATTATGACATTTAGAAAAATATAGCATTGGTGCGTGTAGATTCAAAGTTTGCGTCATCAGAAGTGAAACAGTGAAAACACAGATTTTCCCAGTGGAAGGGAAAGAGTTAAAGGCGTGGTATAATACCCTTTTCACTAGATGTAAAATAAGTCTCTGATGTCCCCAGAGTGTGTGTGTGAAGTTTTAGCTCAAAATACCCCACAGATATTTTTATATAGCATGTTAAAGTTGTTACTTTTTGAGGGTGAGCAAAAACGCCTCGTTTTGTTTGTCCCTTTAAATGCAAATGAGCTGCTGCTCCTGGCACAGGGGGCGGAGCTTCAAGAGCTGGTGACATTTTACCTCACACACACACACATGCACTGAAAATTTCAAAAACTTTTAGCCTTTTATGTTTAAACTGAACTCAGACTTAGATTGAGAGACTCAAGAAGAAGAGACAACATGTAGAAGCAACAGGACATTTCTGAATGGTTAGTTGATGAGTTTATGTAGTTTGTGGAGTTATCTTCTAGTCATTGATTAGCATATTCTGTCGTGATAATCTATAAATCGTGTTCAGGGGGCGGGGTTTATGTAAATTAGTGTTGGTGATGTCACTAACCCGGGAGGAATGTGGTGTAGTCTCTACCAGCCGTTTGTTGTAGTCCTTAAAAAGCGATTTCTTTAAAAGCAAATATCTCCCTTTGCTCTGAACTTTGAGTGTTGTAACTTTGCAGATGTTGTTTATGCTCAAACAGCAACATTACACACTAACTAAAGTTAGAAAAGTCAATTCATAATCAACCACCCCTTTAATTCTGTGATTTGTGGATGTTGAGAAGAAAATAACTGCAGTCGCGTTGTTCCCTCTGAACAGTGTGAATTACAAATTATTGCGGACAATAAAATGACAGAACACTGACAGAACGAGTGAATCTGTGTGTGTGAGTGTGTGTTCTAAACTCGAGGCCTGTTTGAACACATCTCAGTGATTCAGGTCGACGCTGACCTGTAGTTGTTCCTCTTTTCTTGTCCTCCATCTCCGGGTCTCCGTGCGTCTTTACAGGAGAATCAGCCGAGAAGGAGAGATCCGTTAAAGAGCTTATCGAGAGCGTTCAAATCCTCCTTACATAAGACCAGCATCACATGCTTCAGTCGCTGGAGAAACGCTTCAGCTGGAATAACACAGGAATAATGATATACTCGCACTGTTTTACGAGTGAAACCGTCTGGGAACGAGACCTGCTTTTATAAAGCAAGAGAAACGTGATAATGCATATCACAACCATCTTTACTGTAGCGTGTCACAGCAAGACTTAATCTCGTCCGTAAATCACGTCCCACACACACACACACACACACACACACACACACACACACGTAAGAGACAGGAGAGCTGCAGGACTCTGGATCAACTGAGAATCAACGTAGAGATCATGTTTCTGAATAGACAATTATAGAATATGACGTGATTTACTAGTATATGATGATACTGATAAATACGTGATTTAAATTATATATATATATATATATATAAATATAAATATATATCATTTATTTGAATTCGTTATAGGGCTGCATGATACTGGAAAAAAAAACTACATTGCAATATTTTGTTTTTCTGCGATATATATAAAAGGTATTTCACCAGATAATTTGAATAGCTCTATTTGAAAAGAATGAATCCTTCTAAAAATAATTGGGTTGATTATATAGAGGAGTAAATCTGCATAGAAAATAATAAACAAATAACAAGCATAGATAAATACGTACAATAGAAGAAAGATACAGTTAAATAAGCAGTGCTTTATGTTTTTCAGGCCAATCTAACAGTATTCAGGCACAGAAATTGAATAATCAAATGTAAAATAACAGTCTTCACTATATAAATGAAAAATAAATAATATAATTAATTAATGCAATTTATCTTTGTTAAAGCTACAAGTAATTTTCTCTTCTGTAGTTTGATCACCACTGGTGACACGAACAGCCGGGGTTTATTAGGCTGCTGTCACTTTAAGACGAATGCACATTCGTTTTCTTTCTGTTAACGACACATAACCGACTGTGTTTACGAGGACACTCGCAGAGACGGGCATTTTGACTTTTAAGTTTACTTTTTATTTTGACTGTCCGTTTAAGTTTAACGGTGTGTGTGTGTGTGTGTGAGCGCGCGAGTCCTCTTGTGCTTGATGCCTGACTCGACTTAAAAACACATGCAAATGATAAACTTTCACTCTATGATGGTTAAACTTTGCAATTAATCCGTGAATCACAAGCGTTCTGAACCGGCCCGTACGGATCACGGATCAACCGCGATCCCTATACTTGACATCCTGACATGTGACTATCGCAATATCGTTGCTAAAATTATATATCATGCAGCCCTAATTCATTATATATTCATTAAAAAAAATACTTTGAATGAATGATTCAGTGACTCACTCATAAAAACTTTCATTACAGGATGAATCTGTGTTTTTGAATGAATCCCTTGAATGAATGAATGATTCAATGATTCTTTTGTAAAGACTTCCCTTGTTTTATTACTGGATTAATCAGTGTTTTTGAACAAATCTCTTGAGTGAATGATTCAATGACTCACTCATTAAGACTTCACTTGTTAGATGAATCAGCATCTTTATTTTAACAAATATCTTGAATGAATGATTCAATAACTCCCTCTTAAAGACTTCACTTGTTTCATTACTGGATGAATCAGCGTTTTGAGTGAATCTCTCGAGTGAATGATTCAATGACAAACGCATGTTTTAACAGTCTAAATAACTAACTGTTAACTGCCCTAATTCATTATCTATTCATTATAAAAATACTTTGAATGAATGATTCAGTGAGTCACTCATAAAAACTTCACTCGTTTCATTACGGGATGAATCTGTGTTTTTGAATGAATCCCTTGAATGAATGAATGAATGAATGAATGATTCAATGATTCTTTTGTAAAGACTTCCCTTGTTTTATTACTGGATGAATCAGTGTTTTTGAACTAATATCTTGAATGAATGATTCAATGACTCTCATATAGACTTCACTTGTTTCATTACTGGATGAATCAGCGTTTTTTTTTAAATGAATCTCTTGAGTGAATGATTCAGTGACTCACTCTTAAAGACTTCACTTGTTTCATTACTGGATGAATCAGCGTTTTGAATGAATCTCTCGAGTGTATGATTCAACGACAAACACGTTTTAACAGTCACTTGTCTCCACCTACTGGTGTAACGATGTAATCGATAAAAATTGTATTTGAAGTGTGAAGTTTCTTTCAAAAGGTGATTTACTCTATTTTAATCACTATACCGTAGACATGTGAACTATAAACTTGTATCCCAGTACTTCATACTAATGATCTGAGAAGACAGAAATAATGATACAGTGCAGCTCTAATATACAGATATAATAATGTGCTATTTGAATTAGAAACTAAATCTTTTGAATTGTAGTGTACATATTGCATAACTTGTTTTGGACTAATCTAATGTCATGTGACTTTGAATATCATTGATCTGCAAGAACAGTGACAGAAACATCCTCAGCTTCCTAGATTAGCAGAACGCTGGTTGTTTTTCATTCCCGAATCCCAGAATTCCCGTGGGGGGAAACCGGCCTCCGGAGCCTGGAATCCTCTGGCGTTTCGACAGAACACACACTGTAATGAAGCGTTTGAGTTTTATTTTCAGGTCTCCTTTTGACCTCTCAAAACACACACTGACCGAAGCACTGGAAGTCGGTCGCATAGTTTCGTGTGAAAGTGTCTGAGATCCACGGCTTTATAAAGCGCTTCTACAGTGTGTGTTTGCGGTTTCTTGTGGTTCAGCAAGTTTGAGTTGGACTTTACATGCACTTTTCTAAGCAACATTTGTCATTTCATGTCCGGATCCAGTAGCTTTTACTGAGATGTGCTAAAGAAGATTGTGTGCGTCATGAAACCCGCTCAAATAAACAGTAGTTTTGTGGCAGTCAGTCCATAACTTTTGCTTCGAGTTCATAATGTTCTCCTGAATGTTCTCAATTCAATTTTGGCAGAACAAGTATTTAATATTGTGTTATTCTCACAGCGAATGTTTTCCAGATTTTTCATCCACTGGAAGTTTTTCAGGAAAACTGTACATCTGACCCTTTTTTCAAATAAAATATAATAATTATTAATAATTTTTTTAAATAGAGAAACAGTAATTGTAATTTTAGTATTATGTATATACTATTATAGATGTAAAATGTGACAGATGAAAATATAAAACTGAAAATCAAAAAAGAAATGCTACTTCAAAATATCAATAAATCCATAATTGTAAATAAATAATACTAAAATTTAAGTTATTTTTTCTTTATACATTTTTTTTTTCATATTTTGTTTGACAAAATGAAAGTTAGTTGTATAGTTCAAAATATAAAAATATATAAAAATCATTTGTCAAATTAAATATGGAAATGTATTTTTTTAAATGCTAAAAACTTGTAAACGTTATTTTAGCATCATTTATATACATTATAATTTTTATTTATATTTTGAAGTAGTTTTTATTTGTATATTTTCAACTCTATGAATTTGTCAAATTAAATATGAAAATAAAAAAAAATTTAAATAGAAAAATAATTTGTAAACTTAGCATTATTTATATACTTTTATAGATTTATTGATATTTTGAAGTAGCTTTTATTTATATTTTCAACTGTGCAACGATCACATTTTCTTCATTTGTCAGTATTACAGTTTTTATTGATATTTTGAAGTAGCTTTTTTATTTTCAGTGTTAATAGTTTATTTATTAATGTATTTAGTGCTTTTGTCAGTTTATTAGTTTGTTTTTTGTTAAATATTTCCTAAATGCAATGCACTATATATATGTTCATTTTTAATGTTATCGTTATCGGCCCAGTAAGAAAATTTGGCTGATATATTAATGCCGATAAATAATGTATTATTTCCTTCAGCTGAGACTCTTCAGATGCGACTGTTCAACATGATGATTATGAATTTCTTGAAATATGATTGGAATCAATTCCAAAAGGAAAATACAGTTAAAATGCAACATGTGCAGCGCAAATCTGTCATATCGGCTTCATAAAATCATAATGAGAACATTATAATTGTGTGTTTGGGACATGGCTTATAATGGTGAAACTTATGTTTTTGTGATCAGGCTCTCAAAAATAATATAAAAATTTGTATTTAGTTAGATTTATCGGCCAATATATCGGTTATCGGCTTTCAAATATAAAGAGTTATCGGTATCAGCAAAAATGTTCATATCGGTGCATCCCTATTATATTTTATTAGCAAAAATGCTTTTCAGTAGTTTTAGCTTATTGAAAACAACACTGGTTGAAAATAATAGAATTTGTTTGTGTTTAATTTCCTCCTGAGGACTTTAAGCAGGTCGTGTCCTAAATCTGGGGTCAAACTCAGTGTCCAGAGACTGTATTTACACTCACTGAGGTGTTTATGTTCCTGTTCTCTGAGCTCTCGTACGCCGCCAAGACATCAGTGAAAGTGTTTGAAAAGCATTTAAATCTGTAGATCCGATCATCTCTTCATCTTCACTACTAGTTACAGCAGCAAATAAGCATGAACGAACATCAGAAGCAATGTTGAAAGATACAGAACAACTTCCTGAAATCAATCATGTCTCATGTAATCCATCAATCAGTGTTTCAACCGTGGAAAGACGTTTTGTTTGTATAGAAACATCTGAAAAGCGCTAACATCCGTCAGGAATCATTACTGAAAGATATTGCAGATGTTTTCAGATGAATTGCTCTTTTAGTCACTCGGATTTCAAAATGTGCAGCGAGGCGGATTAGCTGAGGTGACGTGACGCTAATGCTAGCAGACAAACGGCTAGCAGTGACATCAGCGGCAATCCACCTGTCACTCAAATGGCCACGCCCTTAATTATGCAGAACTTTAAGGCTTAGTATAATTTAAACGGATGAGTTATAAAAACAATCACCCCCGTCACAGTCGCCATGAAGGGCAAGATTAGCTATAAAGACCAAAACCACTTTTTGTACCAGGCTGTAAACATGTGTTTTTCTGCTGTAAAGTTGGGCATTTTAACATGGGGGTCTATGGGATTGGCTCTCTGGAACCGGTCTCTAGTGGCCAGTGGATGAACTGCAGTTTAACTCACTTCAGTGTTGGATTCAAGAGAGAGAGACAGGAAGGTTGGCGCTTGGGATGGACTTGCATGTTTTGTGCTAATCACAGATTCAATTAATTTAAACTCATATAAAAATATTTCATGGCAGTTTGATTATGCCCTGTTTTTCTAACCGGATGCATTTGCATGATGTGCTAATCATAGAAAAAGATCCCGTAAATTAGCTAAAAATCGAAGCGAAGTTTCTTTTGTGACGTTCTGCGTTTTCATTCGTAGCACCAATGGAGTGTGTCGCCGGGTCGTCAGGTGTGTATCCGCGAGACCTTTTCGCACCGTTCAACCACATCACCGTCTCCAAAAAACGCAACTGGCTCCAGCAGAGCGTCCTGAGACCCCGGCTAGCCGACGACAACGACGCCGACGACGAGGGCGAGATTTGGTACAACCCCATTCCTGAGGACGAAGAGCCCGACTGCGTTCCCGCCATCATGGTGTCTCAAACGGGTCCTGTGATCGACGGTGACGGGGCCGGCGAAAGACCGACGCTCGTGTGCAAGACGCAGGAGGAGAACCTCACCGTCAGAGCGACAGGTATTTTAAAAATAATCTTTTGTCTTTTCTAAAATAATGTCTTTTCTTTTGGTCTGTGCGATACCTCATGTTTCCAATTTGCCAATTTTCATTGTCAATTGCGTTCGTTCATGTTGCGCGTCCTCTAATTGGCGACCCGCGTGAGCGTCGAGTCTGTGGAGGCGGGAGAAACAACGATCTCCGATATTTTGATTTGGACTGCAGTACCTATGTCCACCACTAGCTGTCATTCTTATAGACTGTTCCTTTAAAGGTGCACAGAAGCTCGCTAAAGTCAGCGAGTAAAACACTGACACAATGATGAGCAAGTCACAATAATACTCGCAATTACATTCGTTTACTGAATAATTAAGTAAACCTAATTTCTTAATTTATCTTTGTAAAGAAACCTCATTGTTTAACTGGCTACTCTCTGCTGTCTCAGGCGACGACATCACTTCCTGTCAGCCACCTTAACTTCTGTTGGTTGCAATTCGCAACCTCACCACTAGATGCCGCTAAAATTCACACACTGCACCTTTAACAGCTGAATTCGTTGCGAAAAACTACATTACCCATGATGCTGTGCAGAAATTCCACCAATCAGAGAGTCGCAGCGAGCAAATCGTGCTGAAAGAGCTCTTTAGCTCCGCCCACTTCCGTAATCGAGTTGTTTCGTTATGCTCTCAAAATAAATTTCGCCATCGCTTTTGATTTTCCGATTCCATTATGTAATTCGCAATGCATCATGGGATTGTGGTCTGTTCTCTTTGGATCTGAGATCTGTTAGCATCAGTGTTGTGTGTGTGAATCCGCGCAGGGTTTATGACTGGGATCATATCATCAGCTCTATATTTAGTGTGTATGAATGTGTGAGATTATTGACTAATGCAGTCGTGCTTATTAAAGCGGCTTGTCAGCGAACTAGTGAAGCTGTCAGCGAAACACTTCTGGATCCTTCTGAACGGTTATAAGTGTTTCCACCAGCGACAGTGTGACACATTACTGCAACTGAGAATGTTAAACCTGTAATTAATATATATATATATATAATACTTAATTTCCCATTAACTAAATGTATTGTATAATATATTTAGAAATTTCCTGTAAATATTTATTTCTTCTTCAGTAATTTTTAGTACTAAAAATTTAGTTATTCAGTGTGTCGGTTGTGTGTGTGTGTGTGTGTGTGTTTAGGCTCTGCTCTGAATGCAGTGGTGTGTTTTCCATTCCGGATCTTTCCTCAGTGTTGTTGACT